>MU950129.1:16047-28937 GCA_036418165.1 Cooperia oncophora
GAGTACTACCGGGAAAAAGTAGTATCAGCGAGGGGTTATTAGTTGAGAAGCGCGGGGCATACGTTGTGGGCGGGGCGTGCCCCGAGGTGGGTGGAGCCAAATTTAAAAAATTCGCAAAACGGTTCCAGAGCACTCCAGACACCGGGAAAAAGTAGTTTAAGATCAGCGAGGGGTTATTAGTTGAGAAGCGCGAGGCATACGTTGTGGGCGGGGCGTGCCCCGAGGTGGGTGGAGCCAAACTTAAAATTTCACAAAACGGTTCCAGAGCACTCCAGACACCGGGAAAAGGTAACCGGTTTACAAGTGTAAGCATACCTGTTGTGTGTGGAGCGTGCGTCAAGGTGAGCGGGGCCAGCCTCAAAAATTCTTCAAGCGGTTCCAGAGCACTCCAGGCACTTCGGACCTCTATGTGATACGGCCCGGCTTTGCGGGGCGTGGCTCCATCGCGCCTACCTACATTCGTACGATCAAATGCTCGACTAATACCCGGCTTTTCTCTCATCTGTCCACTTGATCAACGCTCCTTACCACCACTCCATACACCGTAATAGTGTTGAAAGGAGCAGGTATGATGCTATTGGTCAAAGAATGTTGACCACCTGTTCGGGTAAAAGAAGAGCCTGATACTAGGCGGCTAATGAAATGTGTGGAAGAAGGTAAGCGCGGCGGAGCCGCGCAGTATCCTAGGAGGCGCGCCGGAGTCAGCCGGCGAAGCCGGCTGGTTTAATATAGACCACCAGAAAGGAAGTAGCGAAAGTGCAAAATGTCCCTCCCAAGCCAAATAGCGCCTAAAGAAATGTTCTGATTTGCTACAAGGCAGAGCATCGTAGTGCTGAACCCATCATGGGAGGGTCGTATTTAGTCGCTAGACAGGCATTTTGCCTCGAGAAAGAATAATCTGCCCGAAAAGTAAATGTTTATGGTGCTGTTTTCGGGAACCAACTAGGATCCTTCATAGGGGAATTTTTTTCGCATTCTTGTGCGAAGCACCATCCACTCTTCCCCTTCCACCTCCGTGCTGGCCCCTGGTCCTTGAAGTCTCTTGCAATGAGACTTTCAAGGGCTGTTCATTTGAAAGTTGAACATTCAACCCAGCTCGATGCTGTAGCTTGAGTGGAGTAATAAGAGCAGAAAACGGTTCAAAGAGCAAGTACGCTAAGGGGAAGAGCATTTAAAGGACTCCTTGTGTGAGTTGAGATTATTCTCACTATCTGATTATCCCGTCTCAGAACCTAATCCTATCCTATCTTCGTGCTAATCCTTTTTAGGTTAAGGAATCTTTTCGTTTTTCTCGGAGTTTCTTTCTTTCTGAGTTTGTACGCCTGACTGCGTCGTCTCTGGCGTCATGTTTATCCATATTAAGTATGGGGAAGAGGTTTTTAATGCATGACCGGTTTGTTGCCTATGTTCTACTTGGCTTGTACGACCTCCTTTTATTGCTTCCCTCCGCATTTAGTTAGTATACCTAACGGTTTATGTTTTCTTTTGTTTCGGTTTGATTTGCCAGCGGTTTGATTTGCCTTCGAGCGGTTTGATTTGCCTTTGAGTTGTATGCTCTTAATATTCATGTTCTTTTTTGCTGTCGATGGTGCACGTGAGTGCTAGTAAACAAATAAACAAATAAATATTATGACATTCCCAGCTTTGCGTAAGTGGTCCTGGAACGCCATGCCTCCACTTCGTAGAACTGCACCTGAATCACCTCCTCTCGTGTCGCTTGTTATGGTAGCGATATCGGAGAAGGCCAGTTTGCACCAAGTAATGCTGGACCCAAGATAATCAGGGACTCAGACTAAAATAGCAATCACTCAGAGTGTTTCTAGTACTGGAGCAGTCCATTTGGCCTCAGTTTCGGTTTTATCGTCGGAATGTGGCTTTCGAATATCGCCGTAAGGCTGCGTTCATACTTTCTGTCGGAATCTTGAGCGTTTCGATGCCCCTTACAATCTCCTGTCTTTTGATGTATTCCAGCCTCCCAGACTTACCAGCACAGAAGTTCGCTCTCCAAAATCCTGTCTCGTTGCTGCTGTTAGAAATCAATACGAGTAGTACCTTATCACCGGTTAATACGTGAATACCAAAGATATTCAGTCTGGCTCAACGCACACCTCTGATTTGTATGTGGCGCTCATCTAGCCGTTTCCACGTGGGAAGTCGGTGTACCCGTGTTTCGGAGTCTCGGTAAGCTCCTATGACCCCGCAAGTGCGACAGGGGGGTGTTTGGCATGGGCATCTGTGGCCGACAGATGAAGTGGGTGGCACATCCGATCATGAGGTGATGCAGTGCTCTTGATACTTCCTATATGAGATGCGAAGATGCTCCTGATACTTCTTAAATGGTTACTTCATAAGCTTTGTCGCATATCAGCAACACACACACATATCAAGCGCACTTCTGGCTAGTAAGGCCTTCTCGACATCAAATTATTTTTCCGTATGTGACTTATTGAGCTTGTGGCCAAGATTGGTAAATATTTTATTAACGGTTGACGTTTCGGCGTCGTCGCCTTCTTCGGAACCTGGAAAGTCGAAAAACATTCAGGAAACCCTTCGTCCAAACACTATTTCAAGCTACAGGAAAATTCCAAAAGGGACGTAAACTACTAAAACGATGTCGTAGAGCCTTGATAAACTGACCTTTGAGCAGTCGAACCACGGAGGTCCACCTATCACCCCTAACTGGTAATAATGCGGTTTAAATAGGGTGACCCTCGGGACCACTTGCTCAAATTATTTTTCATTTCAGCTATCCCCTAGATCTGTCCTACGAGGTATCTAGTTCAGTGCTACCGGAGCTGTGTTTCCTAAGTTTTTCTGTGTTAATAATCTCTGTTTAAGCTGAGTTTTTAATTTTATATCTTCCTTAGTCAATACTACGTATTTCACCTACTGACCTGCTATTATTGAATGACCTTGGCGCGTCCGGTGGACGCAGAATAAATAAATAAAAAAAATGAGCGAAATAAACCAAGGGTGTCGAGTCGCGACGTTCAAACGCTCTATATCGAACCTATGCTTTTCGCTGAACAGGCGTGCAATCGAAACAGTTCAACTTCGTACAAATCTTATCAGACCTTACAAGACTTTACAAAACTGCCGTTGATTATTGGGAATTCCGAACAAATGTGAGGCAACCTTCGAGTGATCCGCTACGCAGCTGCAACTGATCTAGGGTCAAAGTCAGTCCGGCTCTCGCGCAGGCCCACGAAGCCTTCCTCACTCTGGGGACAGTAAATTGACAAACATTGGTCTGGGACATACAAAAACTGCTCTGTGCATCGGTCGTCTCCCAAAAGTCATTGTACAAGCCCCATCGCAACTTAGTAGGAGGCCGCCATGATTCTGGATAAGGTTAGTGTGCCGTATAGCATCCCAAATAAAGGATTTTTCAATGACGTACAGCTCACTATTTACTTTGGAATTATTTACTTGTTTACACTATCTTGTTAATATTGAAAATTGCCCTTCTCAATAGGATGTTCGCCGTTACTTGTCGTTGAACGCGCCCTTTTACTGCTGCCCTCACTGGTATTTGAAAAGCATGGACAGGGGGATGCGCAGCACGCAAGATACCGATTCACTTGCCTGTGGTCCCAAATTACCACTGGAGAACCTGTTCCGTGATAAAGTTTTTCGAGTTGTCGATACGCGTAGGCAGTTTCAAGGGATGAAATTGAACTGAATGGCTGAATAACTTGGAAGCTGCCGCACAATTTTCCGAAATCTTCTTTCTTTTCTGGATCTGAACACATTTTCTGAAGTTATAATCCTCGACAAACGTGATACCGTCATTTTATAATTGTAGGTCGTTTGTTAAATTGTCAAATTTTGTTGATTAAGTTGAAATTGATAAATTTCAGAAAACTAGTTCCTTCTTCCTGCCTTTGTGCAGTGCAAAGTTAGTGCCGATTCTGACAGACTGCCATCATGTGACGTCGTAATGTTTTGCTGTTCAGTTTTAGTGTTGTTTCACTTTTCACTTTTGAACGAAAACTTTTGTAGCATTCGTGGTCATCATCTCATTTATTTAACTTTCAGCAAACGCTAATTTTTCGACACTCTCTTACTTTTGTCTTTTTTCGGTAATACAGTTGGGCAAATATTTTTTTCTGTTTTGCTGAATAGGAGCTAGTGAATACACAGACTTTCATTCAACCTCGGGGAGGTTTGAAAAACACTCCGCAGACCATATCCTTGCACAAATTCGAAGCAAGCAATATTCATAATCTACACCAACATACACTGTACACATCTGTCTTGAAGGGGGTATTTTTTGCACGCTTCGCCTAGTTCTTTTTATATGGTCCATGTATAACAAACAAACTCGCGGTTGGTCAAACTGTTAGACTCATTTAAGGCGGAATAATGCTCGAATGAGCGGCACTTGCTTAGCAGAAATTTATCAGGTTTCACAAGGTGGGTCTGTACAGAGCTCAGCTGTACAGGCCCACCTTGTAGTTAGTACAAGTCGTACCGCCACAAGAACGATGTACTGCGCAGTCGTTATTTCCTCAATCATTTCCGGGAAGAGAACGAATCACGTGAAGAGGCGTACATTGCCTTAGAGGCACGTTGCGAGTTCATTTGATGTGCAGGCACCGTCTTGGACAAGGTAGTCCTGTCCGCAAGCCCAGAGGATATATTATTCTCGTAGCTCAAAAAAGCGAAATAGCGGCGCCACCCAGTGGCGATCAAGGTGGTGCCCAATGCCCCTTACCACACTCAACCCTCCTTTGTGGAGACTTCCCTGATGGTGTGAATGTTTCCGCGGTAGCTCTTTCCCTTACAAGTGAAAAATTCCTTCAAGCACGCTCCCCTCCCATCTAATGTTCGTAAAAGCTCTGTTTGGCATAGGGTCCTATAGCGGCATTTCCGAAGGTTGTTTTCTGCTCCTCTGTTCACAGTTAACTACCATCTTGTCACAGTCTTGCACCCCCATCCACTGTTCTACTTTGATCGCGGATAGTGATTAAGGGGAGGGAAGCTTTTATGTGGCCTTAATGGTGTGAACAGTATGATACACCACGGATTGATGGCAGTGGTGATTGTTTACCACTCATATCTACAAGTAAGTATGTGAAACTTGGTGGATTAACCATCCTTCCACCTTTGTCACGGGCACATATTCACCATGACAGCCTGCATTCCTTCGACTTCGCGCATGAAAATCTACAGAAAATCGTGGTTGGGAGCGCAAGCAGGCTATAGAAACTCAAAATTGATAGCATTTCGGCCTGGAGGGGGAAGGGAGCACTTTGCGCTACTGCCAGTTCCCACTGACGTGTTGAGTCATCAAGTGGAGACGTGTTCTTGTAGAACCACGGAATGGTACTTCCAAAAGTTGTGGAGTCCCTTGTGGGCCCTTGTAAAGAATGCCTCTTACTTCTGTAAAACACGAAATGCATACAAATACCACTTACTGTGGCGGCTGGACGAGCTTGCTCCAGCTTCACAAGAGTTCACAGGTTTCACCAGAGTGAGACTTGTAAACCGGAACTAGTGAAGCAACGAAAGTGCAAAATGCCCCCCCCCAGCCGTTGCCGTACTGCGCCAAGTGTAGTATAGATTAGGCAGGAACGAGTGAAGTACTAGAGCAGGCTGTATTTCAAATGCTATCGTCGGCATCAAGATCTCCTGCTTTTCCTTAACTTTTTTCAGTTTGGCCACGCACCTGTCCGTGCAAAAGTATTGTGGACTAGTGGAAAAACTTTGTCACGGGCTTTGATATCGTTAAGCCATTCTCTCTGTTACGCTTGTTAACAGTGTTCAATTGTACAGTGCGTACGCGCGATTGTTCACAATCGGACGTTTATTGAGCGAAAGTTTGCGCACACTTTCGCTCAATGAGCGTCATGGCGTGAGTGATGTTGTAAGATGGTTTACAACATCCACGACGACCGTATCTTGCAGGGTGTAGTGAGCAGATGTAGTAATCGATTAGCATGGTGAACAGCACACTCGAGCCAGTTAGCCATAAGCTAGGCCTGTGAAAACAAACGGCGAGCGTATGTTCGCCAGAATAGTCTGGACTCAGTGGAATTGTATGCGGCGTTAGGGACATCATGTCAGATGAAGGCAATTATGGGGTGCTGTTTGGCTTGGGATGGGGCATTTTGCGCTTTTGCTAGATCCTTTTGCTAGTTTATGTTTCGATAGCAGAACGAAGGTGAGACCTGTAAACTCCTGTGAAGCTTGAGAAATGGTGGGACTGGATTTTGGTCTCAGAAATTCATGGAAGGTGGCTTGTTCAAACTCAGCCTGAGATACGCATCGTGATGCACACAATCCGAGCTGCAGGAGTATGGGTTTCAACTTACCGTTCCACTTAGCCATCTTTATCTGTTCAGCTAATTCGTGTCCGTATGATTTTTTAAATAAGGAACGCCTTGATGACATCAGTTAGGTTCACACGTCACTCTGTTTCCCTCAATCCTTTTTTTCTTTAATGACGGAATGCTATCAGAGAGCTTATTATGAAAATGTTTATCCAGCTTTGTAATAGGTGGAAACCAGCGGGATCTTGCACGCGAGAGGAACTTGAAGAAGCAGTTGGAACAAAAGAAGAAGGCCGGAGCATCTGCGAAAGAAGGAAATGCGGTATGTGCAGATGTCCTACTTTATTTTATTTGCTTGACCACGATTTGAGAGGTGCTTCAATTATTTTTTTTTGCAATTCACTTCATTTCATATGGTTTGAGGGGACAATTTCGGTGCGAAAAGCGTAGCAGACAGGTGCGTTTGTGGCTGCCAGTTTATCTTACCACTACGTTAGCCTAGAGGGCTCGTATTACCAGCAGGGCACGCACTGCCATTGGGAAGAAATTTGCAAAATACGATGCTCCTTTTCGCACTTTTTCGCAGTTTTTTCCCCGAAATCCTCTACTTTCCACACCTAAAAGTCTGTGAGCGGAATGGGGGGGGGTGCGGGGTGGGTAGCATCGCGGCTCTGTGAAGGGAGGAACAGACGCGAAACGGAGAATTAGAAAGCTGAATGTCACAAAACCAAATACTTTTTTTTATTCAGAACATTTCTGCTCCCTAACATCTCCTCCCCCACTCAACCACTTTGGGGATCAAACATGGGGTCCATGTATATCAATTATAAACTCAAAGTTGCTTATGAAATTCCACTTGAGGCCCAGTAATTTTTTTTTTTGTCATTTTATCGCTATTTCCACGAAGCATACTAGCTAGTTCAAGCGAGTCTGAGCAAGATATGAAAACTCTTACAAATTCAGAGTGGTCCTCGCCATTTTTAATTGCGTGAGGCTAGCATAATCTCTGGAAGGTTTCTTTCTATTCAGATCCAATGTTAGTGCCTCGTACGTCAGGGATTGCCCTCTCCTTCTTTCCTCCTTCCCCCTCCCAACTCGACAGCAGTTTTTGGGGAAAAATTCGGAAGTTGCCAAAGTTAGGATCGGCAGTGGGGAAGGGAGTCGTATCGAAAGAGAAACTCTTGAGGAGGTCGTATTTTGCATAATTTCTTCCCAGCGAAGAGGGCGTGCCCTGGTTTATGCCACTGGACGGAAGGCCCAGCTACCCTTCGGGCTTCGTCCTGAAGGCCGGATTTCTTGCACAACTCATTTTGTTCGATAACACATAAGAAAAGTTGATCTAGTGCCAGCCTACTGAAGGAAAGTTGTATCTCCTATTTCTAGACTTGTGGATCAATATTTCAGTTCAACAGTTCACGAAGACTGCGTCCTGGTGCTTACGCGCACATAAAGTGATACCATATGAAGCGTCTCGGGATTTCTGTCAACCGCGGAGCCCCTCTCCTACTTCCTTTTCTCCCTCCTTGATTCTTTTCCTCCCTTCTTTCCTTCTTTCTTCTCCTTTCCTTATTTTCCTATCATCAAAAGCTTGGCCAGAAGACGCGCTGAGGAAATCTTTCTGGACCCTCGCAACGAAAGCGCATTTAGTTGACAGATGACCGTAACCACGTCTTTTCGAAGAACTTTTATGCTTCACGAATGGCACATAGAGGACTCGCGATTTGAAGCAATTACCTTGAAAAAGAAACAGAAGTGATGAAAGGTTCTGGAACGGAGAAAAGTGTTCTTTTAGGATCGTTTTTGTTTTTTTTTCCGCAGATACATCTTCATTTCGATATTTGTGGAAAACTGAAGCTTTCGGTCGCTTTGGAAATACTGATTATACGTCTCGTGTGCACCATAAAGGCTAGGATTGTGTGAATTGTTCTCTGTATTTAGGGCCTTTCAACGGATGCAAGAAAGATTCGTGATGCCGAAGTAATGCGACTGAAACAAGAGAAAGCGGCTGCAAAAAAGGCCGCTGACGATGCAGCAAAAGCCGCAGATCAAAAGAAATTAGCCAAAATTGATCCTCTTAAAGATGTAAAGGTTGATTTTTTCTGTTCGTTTCATTTTCTTTTCATCATTTGCTGCTCGGGTGAATTTTTGGTTCAATTCATTTTTGTTCGGTACTGTTTGCTATCACAATTCGTGATGCGAATATGACCTTAGGTTGCGTTCATACTTCGTGATTCGAGCCAGTTAGTCGCGCGACTCCTTTTCGCGGGCTGGTCGCTCTTACTCGCGCGACTGCGCTCTCTAGCTAATGCGTGGACCGCTATAGCCCTATCGTGAACAAGATGGCGGCTGTACTGGTCCAGTGGGAGAGTGCGGTCGGTCAGTCTCGTGCGGCTCAACCGCGTAGTACGAACGTGAACTTATAAAGCAAAAATATAGTCAGCAAAAATTTTGCCTACACCTAATGCAATCAACCGATTGTGGAGCTAATAATGATTTAAGAGATCATGAAAAAGGACTCAATACTTCCATATTTCAGTACTGTTCGTTTTACCTGACTTGCTCTTTCAGGTCCGAATGAATTCATGTCCCATCGCTTGGCTCAGCCTCAGAGTCGACGTATCCCGTATACAAATTATTCATGGTTCTTCATTGTTTGTTTCAGTAATATTAGACCATTATAATGGCTCTGGATTTATAAATTTTCTGAATGCTCAACGGTTTGTGTTTGGGATGATATGAGAATTGAAAAAGGTGGATTCTGACATCCCTAGAAGCGCGCCCGGGTTCACAAATGGTGGGTTGTGCAGCTGAAATATTAATGACAAGATGGTGAGTAACCCCAAGTGAAAAAGGCAGGATATACCCACACAGTATGCCCCACATAAAACCCATGCTCAACCCGCGCCTGGACGTACATCACCGCAATTGTCGGGTCGCAATCAGCGGCTCGCACCATCATTGGTTGCTCCCTCCCTAAATCGATCTTTACCCGATCGCCATTGGTAGAGCAACGAGGCCGAACGCCCATTTGGACCGCGTTGCACAGCCGCCCTTCCGACAGTCCGCAATGATGAGGACTATACATAAGGCGAAGAAGGGACGTGGTCCGACGAGTTCTCACAGCGTTCACATACTGAAAGTGTCAAAAAAAGTTTAAGCCAGTACGTATGACTTCCATTTTATGACACACTACAGCTGTGTCTTCAGACTGACACATTCCAGATGTGTTTCGGAATGAAATTTGAAAAATAGGGCGTGATTCCTTGAAACTCTTTCTTTTTCTATTTTTCATTAGTCACAGATATGCAGTCTCACTTGCTTCCTATTCATGTCTCTAGGACGTCATCCTTGTGGAATTTGTTAGAAGGTTCACTCTGGTGGCTTTGGTCATATATCACACTTTGTAAACATCTTTGAAAACATCGACTACTCTCAATGGTCTATTTCTAACATTTTTCTTGTGCTTCTCACTGTCGGATAGGGTAATGCTTTCAAGTTAAGTCACAAACTGCAAGCGCATGGTAATGAGCTATGCGTGGTGCCATGTGCTACTTTTTTCGCCGTAAGGCTATCTTGAAAAATGAGCATAAAGGCTCGCAGAGGCGCAACTGGCAGGCTGGTAGTGGTTAGAAGAAGACTGTAGACGTCTGTAGAATCGCCGATTAAAGACAGCATCGACCGAAGAAAAAGTCTCCAGGACAGCTGCTTTCACATTAATAGAAAGAGGGCAGTGATATTGTAATTCCGCAAAGAAGACAACAGGCAAGAAGCGTTCTCCAAAACAACATAAACAAAATCGCTCCCTCACAGTCACACCTCCCTGCGGTCTCTGTGCAGCCCCTAGCTCACAAGTCTCTCTATCACATCTCGCAGTAGTTGATATCATCCAGTGCAAAAGAAAGAATACAAAAGAAAACAACAAAAACGCAGAGGAAAAACTCTGGGAAGGAAAAAGGAATTTTATCAACGAGTGTCTGAATTTGATGATACGGCTAGGCGCACACTTATTGTGCGTCTTTGGTTTGTGGCATCCGAAAAATTGCGTCACCGTGTTTTTTACGCCGTTTCCACGCCCTCCGCCGACAAATGGATTGAATTGAAATGTATATACGATCTACCAATGAGTTAAATATGTAAATGAAGGAGAGCAAGAAATTATCCCAGGAGCATGTGGGAATGGCCTGCGCCCCAACTAGAACAAAGTGAGTGGCCTCGTCGAAGGAAAACTACTCATAGCTAAGAAAGGCCGGACTCCGCATACGAGGAGGAGTTATGAAGGTCAGCCTTTGAGGGCGGCGCATGGAGCCTCGCGCAGGACTCAACAACTAAAGTCCGCAGAAAAGAGAGTGCAAGCAATATCGTAGCTTGGAGGCTAACTACATGCACAACAAAGCGGACCGGACGAGCACATTATGAAACTCCGGCGCGGCTGTAAATCTTAAGGAAGCTACAGAAGGCGCCTAGTGGTAGGTCTGAACCGTCAGTGTACTAACATAGCGTTAGTCGGAGAGGTACTTGTCGAATGGGAATCTCATTGACAGGGTGCGGCATTGTTGGCAGAACATCAGCAAGGGATGAGTGAGGCTCAAGAGCATAGAAAAATAGATATAGAAGGTATCTGTAGTTTTGGGATAGTTTTTCGGCACAGCCGTGAAAACTATACCTCGTTTGTAGATTGTAGCGGTTTTCTCCGTCTTCATCGCTGGCTATAAAAAGAGATAAAAGGGAAAGGCGGATCGTGAAGAGCTAATGGTTTTGGAGAAATAGAAATAATATATGAGATAGAAGATCGTTTTTCAAGTGCCCAGATCACTGAATCAGCTGAAAAGTTGAATACAGGGGTAATCAAACATCCTGATCACGAATATGGCAATCGTTCTTTGCGCTGGTGCTAAACAAAGACACTGCGGTCATTTTCTGGGGTCTAGCTTTACAGAGGCAGATAATAGTTTTCGTTTTTCAGTCGGCCTACGCGGTGGTAGGTGTATTTTCCAAAAATTCCCAAAGGAAAGAATGTGCTGATTCAAATCGCGGTCATATCCCTGTAATTCCAAAGGGTATTTGACTGCGTGGCGCATATAGAAAGAGCTGAACATTTCATAGTTTGTACTTTGCTTGGCAAGGAATTGTATTAGACGCGGACCGATAAGTAGGAATTGAATAGTTTTGGCGATAGCTAAAAGAAAAGTCCCCCACTTTCCGTTGGGTGGCGACCGCGTTTTGACGATGAAACTAGCCACGCGAGTTCACAAGTTATATTGTTAGATGGTCTAAATAGTTCATTGTATACGCGAACGCACGTTGAAAAATAGTTCTTGTTTAGTCGCGATCACCCCGTCAGCGTTCGAACGAGTTTTTTTTTGCATGAAGAAACAAAATCAGAGAAGTTGGTTGGTCAGATGGGAAGGAGGATCGCATCAGAGTAGAGGAAACGGAGCTCTGTTTTGCCAAAATCTCCCTTCATGATGGGAAGCTTGTTTGGAACAAAATTGAGTTCTAGTACATCAAGCACAAGTAAACGAGTGATATTGATAATATTCGAGCAAATTAATGAATAGAAAGTAGCAGTCCAGATGGAGCTCGGGAAAATATTTTCCTTTCTTATTGGCAAAAATAGGGCAATAAAAATGGTATACTCCATATTCCAGAGAGAGGGCGTGGATGCTCGCTACATTTTATCATGGCGTGAGATGGGTTTTCGTGGGATTGCTACAAGTAGCATTCTATCTTCCGATAGATGGAGAAATGATTACAACTATTCCACAAGGGCAATATCCCACCAAAAGCGCAGCTGCGACCACGTTCAAATAAAGTTCGCGGCCACGCCCTCCCATCTCCCGGATATGGAGAGGACACAGCTCGAAGTGGTGTTTTGATGAGTCACTGATCAGCCTGGAGCTAGCGGGTTCGTTGTCAAAGGTACCTTTATTCAATGTAATCAACAGCTCAATCGACGTTCTTCCTTATTCTAATTACCCATTGGACTTGAGGCGTTAATGACCAGAGAAAATGCCCTGTCAGTTCCGTCCTGACCTCCATCGAATATCGATAAATCGCGCAAAGACTACTTACTTGCCTTCTGTCAGTCTTCACTTCACTTTTCTTTTCCAGCAATCAGCTGATTCTTTTTTTTCTGATTTTTTTCCAAACTTCTAATTCTTTTGTTTCATTATACATATGTTTCGTTTGTTTCCTTTGCTTTTTGTACAACTGCTTCAATAGAATGTTCCCGTTACTATTATCCTTGCATTTTCGTTTCCTCTTCCCTTTGTCTTATTAGTCGAATCTATAATGCATATTCTGTGCACGGTAAATTCGGTAAATTCCCGAGAACTCCATTGCGATATAATTTTTTTGGTGCAGTTCGGCTAGGGGGGGAAGCGGGGTGCATTTTGCACGCTTACTGCTCCCCGTTATCGTGAGCTGACAGGTAATCTTCAAGAGTTGACGAGTAATTCTACAAACTTCGAGTGGTATCACTTCATCGAGAAGATTTCACATATCTTTACTTGATGGTTCGACACGAGAATGGAAAGCTGTGAAAGTGCAAAATGGTCCCACCTAGCCGAATGACCGATTTTTTCTGCTTTGTAAAACTGCCCGCTCATGATGTTT
>MU950131.1:0-13894 GCA_036418165.1 Cooperia oncophora
GTCCTGTTCTAAAGGACATAAGCACTCCAAGCATGTTCCGCTTATTGCTGGAAGTCAACCAGAGGATTCAATTCCTGCAGTTTCCTCTGCTCTTTTCTTTATCGACGAAAAAATATGCGCCTACAATTTCGTATTTGAATCTCGGCATCTACGACTTGCAAGGGGTGTGTTTTTGGAAACTGTGTATTCACGTAACGATTTATTCGACTGCGCTTCTCGGAGAACGTGGAATAGAAGATCGTGCGAGCTTGAAAATCGTTCACACTTTGGTACTGCTTCTTTTCATGCTCTTCATGGTATACAATATTCTAATCTACATAGTGAGGAAGTTTAGTCTTTTGCCTTCTGTTTTTGTATTGCATTCTGCATGGACTGCTCCATTTTGATCGCTAATAGCACCCCTAAGCAGGGCTCCAGAATGAGTTTTACCCGTTTAGGGATCGCCTCTCTCTCGATTCTGCTTGGTAGCTATGTACTCATTATCATTTGTCACCCACACGTGATAATAGCACTCAATTTTCATTCATAGCCGACTTTCGTTTGAACGCTGCAAAAGCAGCGCTTTTATAAGCACTACAAGGCAGAGCTGTTATCCGCGCGCGTTGTTTAAGAGTTGAGTCGTGGACTGAGACCTGAATATCAGTAAGGCGAGGACAATCAAGCCTCCCAGTAGAGTTGGTCCCTTGGTTCTAGACTTTCTGGGATTCTGGGGACCTTTTTGTAGAGACCGTTATGTAAAGACTTCCTCTACAAATAGGGCATGGTGTAGCTGAAGAAATTTCATTAATGGGCCGGATTTTGATGGGGAAAGAAATTGTATTCGGCTTGCTGGAGGGGTTTCAAAAAATTTTTTTATCGTAGCTGACTAGATATGCATATCCTCCCTTCTTGACCATATCTTTTTCAGCAAGTCGAAGGTAAAGAGAACAGTGGAGATGGTTGGAAACAGACTCGAAGATGAAGGGGCTTTGCACATGCAACGATGGGGGAGGAGGACTTGCGCAGAACTACCGATTTTCTAATCGCCGTACTGTGCCCCCCCCCTCCCAATAACCCGCGTATGAAATGGTGTCAAAATGCTATTATAATTCCAAATTGAAGTTGAAGCGGCATGCACCAAGGACAGGTGGGCTGCGAAATGTTCATCTTCTTAATAACAAAAAAAAACAGATAAACAAGTGGACCTTCAGCTTCCGTAACTTTATTGCATCACTTGTATTAGGTTGTTGCATAAGTTCTTTCCTCGACTTTTTTGTAAATATCTCAATAGCGAACCAGCCTGAAGATTAGAGGTATGCACCATCACCATCCACTACTCGACGCCAACGCTCAGGCAGCTTGTCGATTCCATCGTCCCAGAAGGACGGGGGCTGGGACCCGAAGGCCACAATGCCGCACAATCACCACTGTGACATGGTTTTGCACTGATAATTGTGCAGGCATTGTAGTCTGCAAATGCAGGGTGGTTGAGTGATAGCTAGTTTGAAAGAGTATCATGTACACGTCACGCACACGTGATGACGAAATACCCAACCTCCATGCAAACGAAATACGGAGGATCAAAACAGGGGGAAAAACTTATGCAACAACCAGATAGCAGCAAGGCAAACAGTCCACGCTTAATCTGTCCGCCTCCTAATCATGATTCGTAAGCCTCAGGGTCCGTATGTCCGTATCTGCCTAGTAAAACTTTATCTATTTTTTATAGCCCAATAATGTAATGTGCAGTTGTGATCCTTACAAACGAGAGCGCGTGTGAAGGGGCGTGGATTGAAGCGCTGCCAGAGCGGTCTTTTCCACCAAGTGGTGCAACCATGAGCCCATAACAAGTGTTGGAAACCGCCTGGGTGTGTTCTCATCCACGCTTTCACCCACTCACATGCTCCCCCCCCCTCCCCCTTGCAGGGATAATGGCTGTACTTTGATTGCACGACCTGAACAATCTAATTTCTCATTGGTTTTAGGAACATCTCTGATTGTTACACATTTTACTCCACAAAAAACTGCATCATTCACACATACTAAACTTAGGGGCAGCATTAATATGATGCGTTTCCTGTTTCTGAGTCATCGCTAATTTTGCTTTGTTACTTCAACTGAAGTCACTCTGAGATGCACTTTGTTGTACGCAGGAATTCATCGTTTCTTGTAGTCCACAGACTAGTTCCAGATGTATGGTGGAAATACTGCCTTTCCATTTGTAATGACGGCTTCGGTCAATTCTTCTTTACTTGTCATCTTCATCCGAAAGGCTTGCTGAGCCTGTAGCGCCGTAATTACCGCGGTAGATTACATTTCTGTAGTACAACTTGTACTTGTACAACTTCGCTTTTATCATAGATCGTCTTAGTTTCCCGTTGAACCGCTGCTGCAGTCAACCGCTCCCACTTTTTTGCCAAAGTGGTCAGTATCGATGTAAATACTTCTATTGCTATTGTATTCCTGTCGGCCGTAAAGCAGTTAATATCCCTAAGACAAGTAGGATCAATACGCCTCGCAGGACGGAATACGCGTTCCTGAGCAGGCGCTGCGTAGCTCTTTTTCCAAGGAGGTAATCTCATAAGGTCCCATCAAACTGCAACGTACCGACCCGGATGCCCACCGCGCCCGTCCGCCCGCCTACAAATGGACGACCGGCGCAGTTCGGCGACAGGGGGCATTTCGCATTTTTGCCACTTCCTATCGACGTGTCGACCTATCTAGACAGCCTCTTCTCGAGTTGACAGGTTTTACCATGATGGCTTGACGACCTTGCTCCAGCTTCACAAGAGTTCACAGGTTTCACCAGAGTGAGACTTGTAACCGGAACTAGTGAAGCAACGAAAGTAAAAAGTCCTCCCCCCCCCCGGTCGCCGAACTGCGCCTGGACGACCTACTTTATGCTCGTATGGCTTCATTCGCGAAGTAACATATGAAGCGGCCGCGCTGCTAAATGGATATATGAGTACATTGTGCAGCCGTATCTACCGTAGCGGTTATTGGCAAGATGCCTACGGAAACTCGTCCGAAGTTGCTTTTGAGCCGTTAAGAACGAAGGATTTTCTTCGCGGATTTTTGATCGCTCCACATCGTTTTTTTCATTTTTCCCACTTTACAGCATAGCAGCCAGCACATAAGACCGAGTGCCGTATGCCTTTAATAGCATCCCTGGCTAGGACTGCGGAATGTGCTTACCTGCATTAGAGCGCGGATATTATAGTGTATAAAATGTTTCTATCAAAAGGGAAGCACCCTCAGTCGAGAAAACCACAGGGTGATATTTCCCAACAACATGCAGCCGTACTAGTTTTTGAATGAAACGCGAATTCGGAAGACAGCAAGCCACGTCAGACCACTTAGGCTGCGTTCATACTATGCGGCAGCGTCTGCTATTAGGTCATCCCATTCAAAAGTGCCGAAGATCTTATTCATATAAAACGAAGAGAAAAACAGATAGAAAAGTAATATTTTGGCTTTGAGTTAAGTAGATCCCTCCTTCACCAATGACCTCCCAGGGCCCCGAAAGCGTTTGGACCTCTGGTACCTTCGGTTTTTCAACAAGTGCGAGTAAATTGCTGTTGCTGCCAATTTCGGCGAATGACAAAACATTGTAGCGTTTGCCGTCGGAGAGTACCCTCGACTGACCAGAACAGTTGGAATCGAACGGCTTTATGTTGGGCGAATGGGGCGATTGAACCCAGGTCTCAGTATTGTTTGTGTCCCAGCACTGCCCTACAATACAGTTACTCGGGGTCTGGCACTATGACGAGCAACGGTGGCCTTCTTGTAGTTGTGTGGTATCATCCATTTGGATCTGATTGCCGAGGAACAGGCAATATACACCGACAGCGACGATTTTATTCTCTGTATAGAGCGCGCCTGAAAGTCACAGTGTGGGAATCCTTCGCTATGATGATCATCCACTTGCGCCCACGTAACTCCATGGTAGAACTCGGGCGGCTTCTCATCTGCATTCATACAAAATTGACGATTGTGAGTTTTGGCTCGAGGTCCAAGACCACCCATATTTCATCTAGGGCCGGGGTGCGTTTTCACAGTCGTGAATGACATCTCATGCTGAGAACATTACTGCTAGAGGCATAGAATCGGTACTGCGTTCGTGCTTCTACAAGAAAATTAGGTACCCATGCGCACACCCTCTTGACCATCCTCAGTTTATCGGACATAACTCGGGCAGCAGTTGCAGCAGGGATGTCAGTCTCGCGGGGAAGCTCGACAAGGGTCCAGGCTCTGTGATCAGACATTCAGCGCTTGACTTCATCCACCCTTTTTTCTTGTGCAGGATGAACATTATGGGACCATCCACGACAACAAATTTTTTCCTTTCTCCCTTCTTCGGGCTCCTGAACCAAATCTTCCACCTTGTATTTCGAGAACACCATTACACACAACTACTGGTCCGGCGCAGGTCAAATTTGAGCAGCGCACTTTCCTCTTATGACGCCTGATTTGAAAAACCGCTGATTTTCACCACTCGGGCTTCTTTTCAATTTCTCGAGAACTTCTTCTGTGGGTAGGTTCGCCAAATTTCACAGATACACAGCTAAAGGTACTAGCCTCCAAATGGTATAGTAGCCCGCTGCTCTATCCCCTTTGCTTTTCTGCCATTCCTCTATATGTCTCGGCACGTTTGAATGGGATGACCTAATAGTATCTACCAACGTTTACCAGCGACCCGGATCAATTTTACTGAATCCGCTGCTACATAAGATTTCAAACTTCTTTGAATCACTTGCAAGCCGTTGGTTCAGCTCGTTAATCTTGTCATCAAGGTTTATATCGGGTATTCACTTCAAGTTTTCGACTTTTGGGTATCTTCGAATGAATCCTTGAAATAGGGCAAGCAGCGCGAGTCGGCTGATGATTCCGAACCTTCAGTGGGGCGACCGTTTGTCATCGTAGAACTCGAAACAATCACCGTTCGTTCTCGCTCCTTCGCATTCTCCCGACGATGTTTTTACGTCTCCGTGTCGGTTTCAACCGGATGATGGTCACATCCGACGACAATGACACACGAAGAAACGCCTTTCTAATCCTGTCGCTACGATGCGCTTCACTCATGGTTGAAATTCATTTTTTTGCGGTTGCATTACTTCAACTGCAATGATTATTGTTATTTTTATTACTATTGAAACACGCCGAACTGGTGATGCATGACGAACGTCATTGGCAGGCGGTTGTCATTGGATTGCGATTGAATCAGAATGGGTGAACGAGGCGGCAGCGTTGAGGCACTCCAGGCCTCGGGCGCCACCAAACACAGCGCCGCTTTCGATTCTGGTACTGCTCGCAGTATATGTCCCTATCACTGTGTCTGTATTGTGATGTCTTTTCGTGAGGGGCTTAAAGCGAGTTACGTATAATTCTCTATGTGCACCAGTGTTTAGATTGGATTCTTTTACGTTCGGCCTTCCATGACGATTTCTCCTCGAGTCATTGCAGCATGGTTGTCTTCAACGTCCTGCCACCTATGCTGTTTCCTCTCTTCGGCCCCTTTTTTCTTTCTCAAAATCGAGACGTTTTCTCTTTGATTCTTTTCTTTAAAGGGCTGAACTCACTTCTGGGTCGAATATTGTCGTTAATGAGCAGATTTTTCTTCTTTATAAACACACTGGATGAAACCCTTTGCACTGCTGGACTAGGGATCCGTTCTTTTCACCAGTACTGCCCGTTATTGATGTTTGAATGTGTCATCAATCGGTCCTTTCCATGTTGATCGCCACAAGTGCTCACAGTGTTTGTGAGCGCCTATTTCTCGCTCGCATTGGTAGTGACCATAAGAAAGGATAAAAGTCAAGGGTTCCAGCGTTTATTAGTCCCTCCTAGGATGAGCTTGAGCTTTACTCCCTCCAGAAACGTGTTGTGGCTGGCGCGATAAGGCTAAAGGATAAAGCCTTCGCCGTCGATCAGTCCTCTCATGGTCACTACCAATCCTTTATGGGATACGGCACGCATTCCACTTACAGTCAGAATCGTAGTTGCTTATTGAATGCGTGTGGCCCATAGAGTGATTTGCCGAGGCCGGTCGAGGTACAGTCCTCATCATTGCGGACCGGTGGGGCGTGTCAGTGCGGCTGCGTTTGGCGCGGTGCCAAAGTCGTTCTGCACCAGTTGTTGAAGCGGGCAAGTGACATTACTGTATTATATCCTTCGTATTTTTCTACCACTTTTTGTCGCATACGCGTTTCAGCAAAAAGGCTGAGAATGGCTTTATCAGTGTGCACACTCCTACTGGCTGACACGCTCCACACCGGTCCACATTGATGAGGAGTGTACAAGTCAGTGTTATTATCCTCCCAGACGAATCTGGTTCCAATTTACCATCCTCGAGGTAGAAGCACTGGTGACTTTGCGTGATGTCGGACCCTGGATTGTAACCGCCGGAACTGCGCGACGGGTAGCGCAACCATTTCTCGATACCACTCCGCCTCGCTGTTGCGACATGACCGATAGAGTGACTTGCCAGCCAATTCAACAGGCAGTGCACAAGCCAGTGTTTTACCCTCCTACACGAGTGTTGTACCAAAATAGAGACCCATTCCGGTCCCACTACACCCTCTTCCGCGACTAACTCGGAAGATACAGTGATCTCTGTTGAGGATTGGATGTGTGGTGGCGCCATGAGTTGCAGGCGCCCAGTCTAGGCGAGCTTTTTCAACCGAATGATGACATAATCAACTCTACAGTTGTGGAAAGGCTGTCATGC
Organism: Cooperia oncophora; assembly: GCA_036418165.1. NCBI lineage: Eukaryota > Metazoa > Nematoda > Chromadorea > Rhabditida > Trichostrongylidae > Cooperia > Cooperia oncophora. The sequence goes on from MU950131.1 coordinate 6,707, forward strand.
AGTGCTCTTATCCACACTATGTCCACGCCCTATCGTTTCCAGTGATCATGACTCTATGACTGGATGCCTAAATGCATTCTAGTTTTTCAATTCCTGAACGCTTTCTTTATGAGTTGTTTTAATATGATCACTGCTGTTTAACGCCAAAGTAGCAAGAATGCGGGCAAAAGTTAGACCCTAGACGGAACTCGAAGCATCATCTCCCGCCTACCGGGAAAGTGCGCTAACCACTTCCGATATCGGCTGACCGGCACACTGCGTTGAACGTGTGAGTCTTACAAGGTCATGGTACAAAAATCCGTTAAGCTGAGAGGATAAGAGCGGCCCGGGTGGCATAATGGTTTACGCACTCGCCCAGTAAGCGGGAGATGAGAGTTCAAGTCGTCGTCTGGTCAATTTCTCCAAATGGACTCAACATTTCTTGTGATAGCTTCTTCCCTATCACTTCTTTGTATCCCTACTTTTGCAATTCCCTCAATATGGAAACGCTATTATGCCAGCTTCTATCATTGTGGTTCTCGTGGAATTGAAATACGCTAGACCGCCTCTTTCAGTACTTTCAATGCCTTGAATGATTTTATACCGTGAGAATCAGCCGCAATTCTTGGATATTTCCTGGCATATCTATCTTCAGAAATCAAAAATTCCAGCTCAAACCAAAGACAATCCATTAAAATTTCCAAAAGTGTATTGACTTTGTTGCAAATTTTTTTCTGCTACTGCATAGTGTAGCTTTGTAGGCCAAAGATGAGTCTGGTTTTCTACTCAACAGGCCTTCATGCTCTGTTTCTATTTACCTATGTAGTTGTTCTTATGTTCCTCGTACCTAACAAAATTGAGATCGATGCAACTTATCTCGTATCTCATCATTGTCGCTATGGAATCTCCCAGAGCCTCATTCGGTGCTTTCGCTTGAAAGGGGGGGGGGAACATTTTTTGCTATTGCGCTTAGTTTTTTTTCAGTCCCTTAACTTTTAGTGACACCAGAAACACAGCTGCAAAAGCAGCGAAATGGATGCAAGCCTCACTGAGCTGCCCTCATCGATGGCAAGGGAAGCTCTTAGCATCCTTCATAAGCCTTAACAAAGCAAGTTTACAGGTCTTTACTTATCTGTAGAAGCTCCTCTGAGCCATACACCCGTAAAAGCGACTGTGCGAAGGTCTCCGCTCGGTGGAACTAAAGGAAAATGCCCCCTCTGAGCAACGGCCCCTTCTCTTTTCTTCTGATTGTCCTGTTACCACTAATCTATATCAGGTTCTGCGGTCGTCCCAGTTTTTCCTTTATTGTTAGTTTTTGTGATAATACCGGTAAAACCAGGTGTCTCAAAGAACATTCCATTGAATATAACATTTTGTTATCTATTGAAAAGTCCCATCTCGCATGAGGTTCTAGAGACATTGGATGTATGAATAATCCCTAGGGATGAGCTATGTTTTTAAGTTGGTCTGTAGACAGGTGGCATTTGGGACGAACTAGGATCCTAGAAAGTTTTTCCCCCCCCCCCTGAATAAGCCAAGATGACGAATAATGAGAACGTGTTAAAAGTTTTGGGCCTCGAAACGCAACATCCATTAGACGAAAGTTGGCAAACATTGCGAAAAGGTGCTGCACCTACGACGCGAGTCTTGTGAAGATCAGGTGAAGCGATTCGGCTTCCGGTGAAAGTGTTGCCTCTTGAAAGGCAAATAGTGCTCTCGAAGAGAAACTTGTAAATCCACCTAGTCATGTGCGCGATGAACGGGTATGCAGCTGTGGTAGAGAGCGCTTTCTCCGCTCGACCGTTTCAATACCCTCCCCGCACTAGTGCAAGGCCAGCCGCACGCCTAACCTTAAAAAGGCAGCCATGCAATAGTGCGGTATACGTTTTTGGTGAATACCATGGTTTGGAACCGCTAGCTTTTTTCAACGGGCTTGCTACCAACAAAAAAGGGTTATCACATCGAGAACGTAATATCTCAAGGGAGTCTTACAGGCATCGCAGTCGTTGTAGTCGCATTGATAAGCCAGCAGTCGACCGGGTGCAGTGGACGCCGTGCATTCGGAACGAACTAGAGGTGTATTTGTGCGAGAAAAAAGCTGTGTTCCAATTCGCCTATATTGGTAGAATTTCACTGGGGCTCCCTCTAGAAGGATAAGGGGATTCAAGTCTCCGCCGTCCGACTGATCTCCTTTGTGGGATCCGCACCGGCATTCTACTTCAATTAAGCAATGCCTAGCTGACTTAGTTGAAATCGATGTGGCCTTACACAGGTCAACTATGCAAAGGGTCCTGCCAGGTACAATCAGCGTCTTTAAATTCTCTTCCAGGCGATCTGGAACGCAACTCACCATTCCCGCAGAGGGTGAGACATGGCTCGGCTGACGGTGGTTAGTAGACCGTCCAAAAAAGATCCTGACGCAGTGCGTGGTCAGCGAGCCACCCCTGTGCTTCCTGTTTGCATAAGGCCGGCTGTGTAATGAAAAAATGTTAAAAAGAGCAGATCATCAAGGAAAATGTCACAATCGGTCTTGGCCGTTTGCTATTCCAGTGGCTGTTTTCGGAGACATTACTTCAAGCGCAAGTGCACGGCGCTGGACAGCTTGTTCGGATATATTGAACTTTTTTCATAGTCGTAAAGGCCTTGAATACATATTGGGCGGCATAACAACGAGGGGACAGAAAGCGGTGTTGCCTCAACATTTATTCCACTCAGCAAGTTTGGCGTAGACATTTGAGAACTGGAACAGAGACCACTTATGTACTTCAGCGGATTGACGATGGGGTGTTTTGGTTTCTAGCGATCCTTTGTAGAGATTTCGCGCCGAAACAAGAGCATCCTCTTCTACAAACAAGGGATTCCGCTACCTCATTCGGGTTTTTGTTGGTCATCTTCCGCAAGAGTGACTAATAAGCTTGTCATCGCCACTCGTGAGCATCATTACGAAAGAAGCTTTGAAGCGTCATTGCGAAGCTTTAATAGGTGCAATGTCTTCGAGATGGGCTATTCTCCTGCAATCGCGCTGTTAGCCACAACAAAAGTACGGTCTAAAGTGACAGAACCACGTGCTGAAGATGAACAATGTTCTATTTCGACCATGATAGTGAAACATGACGAACCTATCACACTTCGAAAACATACATTTATCTCTGTGAGAAAATGAGATAAATATATGACATGCTCGGCCCCGCGATGGAGAGAGGTCCCTCCTGAGGCACATGGCAATAGGAATCAAAATGTAGCACTCACTCATAAGTGGTTTCTTGGTCTCTGGCCGAATGTGTTAAGGTGTAAAAGTAGCAAGCATAAAATCAGGGGAACGGGGCTGGAACGTAGGATAGTCCCTAGTGCCGCTCCATTGCTTCGCCATGTCCTGCGTAGCGGCCAGCCTACGACTCTCAACTCTGTAAAGGCATTTGGTATTGACGACAAGTGCTGGGCTTTTAAAGGATAACCGCGGGCGGAGTATAAGAAACGTCACCTGAGTATATTACCGCCTGCAACCTCCTGTCTTCGTCGACTACTGAGCGGAAAAAAATGGCAGCAGCTACGGACCGATATATTTAGCTCGCCACGGTCAGGAATTGCCTCTGTAAGCGAGTGGATAGAGCTACGTCTCGAATAGTCTGAAGGCAAGTATCGCGGTCAAGACATTCGAAAGCGTCACATTCCATGCATAAGTAATGGGTCCTCGTGGTCAGTCTCTAAGATTATCCACTATCGCGGCTCACAATAAGCAACGGAGGCTCTGTGGCCCTCACAAGTGGCAGATCTGACGCCTCCTTAGTCGTCCCGTCCCGCCCATCGAAACTCAAAAGCTGTTTCCTTTTTCTTTCCGCCGCCTTCCTTTTCGGCTGTGTGGCATTTACCCATTAGCATAAAACGATGGCAAGGTCGCTGAGAAACTCTCCAGAGAGGCTTGCGATGTGCCTCACTCAGGGTGTTCCTCTAATAATCTTTTTGCAATTTTTTTTTTCTCCTCTGAAGTGTATTTAGCGACTGTAATAGTGAAATGAACACCATTCCACAATATATAATCACGAAATCTGTTCTCTAGACATAACCAACGATAATTTCATATCGGAATCTGAAAGCGGTAACGGGGGATGCTGTGCATAAAATGGCAAAACAAAGAAGTGAAAAAGGTTGAAAGCCTGCAAAATGTCTTTGTTCCACGCACTCAGATTGCAATTCGGGACGAGTTCCCAGTCCGTTGGCATCGTGCCAATAACTGCTACGGTAGATACGATTGCATTTATGAACTCATATATCCATGTAGCACCGCCGCTGCTCCATATTAACCCTTTAACTTCATATTGTACTTGCAAATGAAGCTATAGCGAGCAATCGAGATCCGAACAATTTGTGGGCGGACAAAGCACCACTGCGTCCCTGGCTCGTATGTTGCAGGTTGAAAGGCGCTAATAAGGGTACTGCTCCTGGAAAAGGATCGGCGGCAGCGCCTGGCGCTCGAAGGCACCGATTTATTAATCGCTTTAGGACGTCTTGATTCTCTGAAATGTACCATTAAGTAATGTGTCCTGAGTAAGAAGTACGTACTGCGCCTGATAGGTGAGAAGAGCTTAGTTTTGGTTGACTAGTGCTGTGATGTCAAGTGGAACAGCAATTTGTGCTTTTACGTATGATGGCACTTTGTGGCGGAACTTTCGTGCTGCAACTCGTTTTCCTCAATGGCCTAGAAAACACTCCCTTCGACGCTTCTCCATTTTTCAAAAGAAGAGAGGACACCCTCGAGATGTTCCGGCAGCGAAACTGCCCCAATAATGTATACCTAAATCACGAATTAACCATGGCAGGCCGATATTGAGAGCAGAAAGAACCTGCGCCAGGAACTTTCCGCCATGTAGTAGTGCAGGTCAACCTCAGCTAGTGGAGTGTGTAATAGGCCAGAAATTTTTGATAAACGTTCATACCTATTGCTCATACTTCGGCTAAAATGATTTATTCAGGGAATAGGTACGTACTAGGGCTCCCTAGTACGTCCCACTGTCATCCTCGCCTGTCAGAGACGTGTAATCAGTGTGAAAGTCGTAACGTGAATTCCTTTCAATGTTTTTCCCTCAAACGACTAGTTAGCCTTTCTTGACGTTTTGCTCGTGACATCTTTTTCATTTCTACTTCAGCACATTCCCACATTACCCTTTTTAGAACTATTCACATGCAAAAAACGAAATGATGATCCTCTTAGCATACTCTCAGTTTTTCATTCTGAGATATCTTGCAGTTTCCCACACCTGGAATCCAATTGATTACTCTGTACATCGCTGGCGCCAGGTATTGCTGTTGGTGTATGTGGTAATAAGGCCTACCTGCTAACCATGAGAACCGTCTTGCCTTCATTGGAAGCTGTTCAGTTGGGTGCTGAGCGCTCCCAACAAATGTTGTCGGGGATATAAGATATTCTGAGATGGATGGGAGCCCTCCATTGGCTATGCATGCCTTGTTGTCGCCCAGTGTGGCCATTGCGATAGCCATTTGACGGATTGGTCTTCTTTGCTCCTCGCTCCCTATATCCTCATCATTTTTCAGATATCACATGAAGACAGTCCCCTCGCTCAAGCAACTCGTAGGCGTCCGCCTTGTACAGGTAGTCTGGTCCTCAGTCTCTATGATCTTGCTTTCGCTGCCCCATAGTAAGTAACCGAAGCGATGTGACCCCCATGAAGAGCAGTTTTGGCGCCTGCCTATCGAACTCGACGGCTATTTTCCGTCACGAGCTCAGTTTTTACACCGCGTTTTCCGTTTTTTTTTGCTGTTAGATAGAGATTAGAGCATTTCTTTACGCGAAGAAATGCTGTCAACGAACAGGTCCAGCCAGGAATAGTCGGTTTGGAAGGGTGCCGGGGCCTCACTTAGGGTGATCTCGATGATTTTTTTTTGCTTTTTCCCCCTGGAGAGTCACTTAGTTTGTAGCTGTTGTTAAGCTCGTTATAGGTTCCTAAATGAAGGCTACTATCAGAATATGCAAGCGCGGGGTTCTTCCTTGAAGGCAGAGTACACGGTTGGTCATAACTATCTAAGCTCGTCGTACGGAGAGGTAGTGTAGGACTGTAAAAAAAACCTGTGACGTTCCGCGTCAGAAACTGATAAGGTAGTGGCGTTAAAGCATGAGGTTGCTCAAGTGACGCCGCCCACAATGACAGATGTCTTACCTGCTGTATTGCTCGTCTGCATACTCTCTCACCATTTTCTCTGGTCTCTTGCTCGATATGCACATCAATTCTATATGTCACTCGCTTGGTACAAATAGGGGCTTGACTTTATGACGAATTTCTCTCATTTTTTTTCCTTTACAGGCAAGTTAACAAGCACATGGAATTTTATCTTATTCCCCGCTACCTACGAACTTTTCGTTGACCCATCCTGAAAACTGTGTTCAAAATTGCGTGTTTGACTGTTTGAGCGTGCACGAATATTGCACCGTCCGGCTGAAGCTCACTTCTCTAGGCGCTCCACATGGCATGACAACTGGAGTAGCCAACCTTTATGAGATTCTTCATTTAATGATGGATAGCGATACTCGTAGAAAAACTGAACGAAGCATTCTGTCCTTTTCGAATTGATTTTATGAGAACGTCGTCATGGATATAACCATTTCAGTTGAAGAGAAGAAGGGGTAGAGAAAGAAAAGCATGAAAGAGCAGCATTACCTCACAGGTATCCCCGGTCTGCAAAGATCCCATTGAGGCCGAAAGGATGATGTTCCTAACTGCCGCTCTTCTGCCGGAATAGATGCTATCTCGCTTTCAGTTCCTAGTATTCAAGTACCCCCGCGTTTGATGGAATGACACTCTATCAGACCAAAGTAGCTCTTAGTGCTAAACGAACGAGCATAAAAAGTGGAGAACGACGGTGATATAGCCATCTGTTCAAAACCTGCAATAAGGAAGAAAGAGTTGAAAAGCTCAGCGGTAAACAAACGGTGCTCGTCAATACCTCTCGAATCAGCCGCGAGTTCAAGGTTGGTTAATGGGCCATAAAGGAGCTCGAGTACGAGCGTACCTACAAAATGTTCAGATGATGCTGCCATCAATGATTTCATTGATTTCACTCTCATAGAGAAACTCGACAGCAATGCACTCTTTCCTCACTTGGAGATTTGTAGGTCCTCGAAGGGCTTTCTTATTGAAACTGTCAGCTGTGCATGTGAAACAAGTATATATTCAGGAGAGGGAATTGTGTAACTAT
>MU950139.1:0-16574 GCA_036418165.1 Cooperia oncophora
CCCCCCTCCCCCTTAATTCTCCTGCTGCATTGAAGCGGCCCCGAATATTTATAGAGGCGGTATCGTCGATTAACTAAAGAAATAGATCCAGTAAGTCCTAGGTAGGATATATATGTAACTCCCGCTGAGGACTCCTTGGGTTATCACTATATATAGCACTTCAAAAGAAGGCGAGTCGCAGCAGTATGAAAGTGATGGTAGACTAGGCAGCGTTCAGACTTCGCGACGGCAGCGCTTCGGTCGCACGTTCGGCGTGATCGATGCGCATGCTTTCTACTGTATTGATCGCGTCAAACGCGCGATCGGAAGCGCTGCCGTCGCGAAGTCTGAACGCTGCCTTAGTCCCAATTGTGAAAGAAGAACGCCAAAGTGAAATAAACAAGTGACTCACATTCCGGTGACACTTCTGAAGTTTCTGAAGCCTCCATAGCATTTAGTCAGACTTGGCTTTCCGATAACAACTTCTTACTTCCGTTGAAATTTGAAGTAACTGCACCAATAAAGGAGTAGTTTCCCAAATGTTCTGCAACAGTTCATTTTGTTTTGGCGGCTTTCCACTGGAACATTCTCTCTGGGGTTGTTCACCAGGAAAGTTCGCCAAGTTACAAAGGAACTTTGAATGGAGACCTGGATCGATAGAGTCTATAAGGTTATTTACAAATATAGATAGCAAAACTGCAACCTGCATTTCACAAGCAACTTATGAGCAGGTAAAGTTGTAATGGTGCAGTAGGTGGAGGCTTGGTGGTGAGCTGTGAAGCATAAGCGAGGAATCGCATACGTCGAATCGAGTCGTCGAACGTCGAACCTTACCACTGAACCACCACGACTCGATTCGACGTATGCGATTCCTCGCTTATGCTTCACAGCTCACCACCAAGCCTCCACCCTACTGCACCATTACAAACTTTACCTGCTCATAAGTTGCTTGTGAAATGCAGGTTGCAGTTTTGCTATCTATATTTTGTAAATAACCTTATAGACTCTATCGATCTACCCAGGTCTCCATTCAAAGTTCTATGGTAATTTGGCAGACTTCCCTGGTCACAGGGTCCCCGTGGGACGGTTTTTTGACAAGAAAAACTCATTGATGTCGCTGTTAGCTTGGCCCTGCTTTGCATCAACCCAACTATTGTAACCTGGCTGTTCATAGAAATTAATCTGAAGATGCGGATTCTCTGATTCGTCAGTGCGTAGATCGTGAACAATGTCATGGAAGGGGAATTTTCCTCCACACCACACTTGACACGGTGACTGCCCCGTCGAACTACCACTTGTTCCGGGTACTGAAACTGACCCTCAAGAAACATTCAATGATCAGGACGAGCTAAAGGCGAGTTTTTGCGCTTGTCCAACTCGCAATCGCCAATGTTCTGGGCGTTCGCAACTGATAGATTAATGAAGCTTCTACGTATGCAAGGAACCATGATGGCCACCATTCTGTTGATCTACGAGCAGTACACTTGTTCGAAAAATCGTGAATTGCTACGAATCTCCCGAACCAACCCGCCACGTTCGGGATACTTGCTGGAACTCCAACTAACGCAGAAAATACGAGCAAAACCCGCCCCTCCGCTTCTCTCAGTGTAAGTACCGCAAAGGATTCTGTCAAAGATTCAGAAAGATTAATAAAAAGAGTACTTTAAGGAAAAATCACGGTTGAAAATGCACTCACCCAAGTGAAAGCTAATGCTGCAGCAGTGACAGAAAGTCTTCGGTTAAAGCTCGCAGAAGAGATTGCTCGTTGGGATTCTATGCCGCTAAATTAGACGCCGTTTGGAAAGGAACTAGAACCCCAGCTCATAAAGAATATAAACAGAAAACCCCTACTTTTTTAGCAGTTTGTGTCATACCAAGAGCTTGCTGGGCTCTAGGAATGACCCAGGATGGTGAAGAGAAACCAGTATGGATTCTCATGCCTTTTACTCGATAACCAAAGTGAATACGAAGGCGAATAACCCGAATCTCACCTTAACACTCGCTCTTCGGTACGGTGTTCCCTTGGAGAGGCGCTAAGCTCCTGAGTAGAAATTCGAACGCGACGCCAGACAGACGCGCGTGCGGTCGCTCTGCGTCTCCATCCAGCGCATAACTCGTATCTGGGGGTCATTTGCTACTTCGTTCTCTGTATTCAGCCCGGCTGGAGCCTTTTCAATGGCTCGGAGGATTGCACTTTGACGCGATTTGCGCACTTGGGACAAGTAGGACTAATGGTCCGTTTTGTGGAATTGACGCCTAAATTAATACAGGGTGACCAGAAACTTCTGCCCGGCAATCCTTTGAAATATTGGTAGTGTAGAAATACCGTTTGTTGACAACAATGGCGTTTTGCGGGGAAGCGCCACGTAGGGCAGTGGAGTGATTTCGCATGCGTCCGCTTTGAGCCACTGGTGGCTCATAATTGTCCCTGCTGGACCCTTTTTTGCGCTCATGTCAAATTTCGCAAAATGATTAGTCAATCGTGAAGGGACTGCTGCCATCCTTGACCCCATTGCATGCCACCTCATGCCCCACCTTCCGCGACCACGCCTTTCCCACTTTTTCGCGCGAGTCGTGACTACGTTCGCAAACTGTGTGCCGTCAACTTCTGTTTCTAGGATTTTTCTTGGAGTTTTTGCTTTTCACCCATTACAATGATTCATAGACGGCCACACGGCCATACCGATACATTTCTATCTTAGGTGTCAAAACTGGCTGGCGCCAAGTGGGCCCGCTGGCTCCAGGTGGCGCCAACGCTGGAGGGCAACGATATTCGTGACAAGGATTTCAAAATAAACTAGCTATGGAGGTTTCTATCGCATTCGGTTCCAAAAAGGCTGCTAGCGGCGAAATGGCGCCTGCGCCTAAATAAAAGATCTAGCGCCATATGTCTCCAACGACAAATAAGATCTGGCGCCGTATGGCTCCAGCGACAAATAAGACCATGTTCATGATCAAAGCTCCGCGCATTCCCTGCAGCCAGGGTTCCGTCGAAAAAACTATCTTGGAGGTTTCTGTCGCAGCAGTAGCTAGTTGAAAAATTTCAATTTTTAATTCAAAGTAGGCCGTAGTTATTGTCGACGGGGGCATTTCCTGCTTTCCATAGATGTTGCCGACCTCATCTAGGTAGCCCTTCGAGTTAACACGTTTTAGGATGGTGGCTAGACTATCTTGCACCAGCTTCACAAGGGTTCACAAGTTTTACCAGGGTGAGATTTGTAAACCGGAACTAGGGAAGCAATGGTAGTACAAAATGCCCCCCCCCGTCGACAAACAGCGCCCGAAAACACTTCACGTGAGGCAGCTACAGTTTCCTTGCTCATCCCTGTTGGACACTCACCTTTCACAGGCTATTCGAAAGCAAGAAAAAGATCGACTGCCGGCAATAACCCGAAAAGTGAGTTGAGCAAACCCGAAAAGTTATGAGCAACCGGTGACTCAAATTGTCCCACGTGGCCACTCACTTGATGAGCCACTGGTGGCTCAGAATGTCGTCAACATTCTGAGCCACCGGTTAGATATTATATCAGCGAAGTTTGGACCAAGCAAGTTGGGAGGCCAAACGTTGTGCCCCAAAACGGCAATCGTGGATATGGCAGAATGTGCTGGAGCCCAGTCTTTCAAAGCACAAATCCATCCGGACCAAAGTGCTGTGACACCCATGGCTCCAGTACATCTCGAAGAACGCGTTGTTGGCACTTGATAGCATTGAGCTTAACGTTGCGCTCCATGAAGGCAAGAGGCGTCTTTCCGGTGGCACTGTTCCCGTCCCAGACCATGATTGGGGCTGGAAAGTGTCTACGCCAGACGAATTTTGCTGCCATTGTCTTTTGTTGACCTTTTCTGGAGCTGACGACAACTTGCGGTAAACTTTGGTGATGGGAAAAATATGCTTCGTCGCGGTGGAGAACACATACTTCAGGCAACCATCACCGACCAGAGATGTTCTCAACAACTGTGACCTTTTGATTTTCTCGAGACATTGTGAGGAGAAATCGAAAGTGATTGATAGATGACTCATACAGTAGATCGAAATTGCTGGCGGAATACAGATGACTTATCGGGAGAAAAAAAGACTATAATAACCACTCAAAAAATGCGCGACGAACAAATCAACATGTTGCAGCCGCACGTGTTCCCTCAAGGTGGCTGGTGGGACGTAAATGTATGTATATGATAGGGTGGTGATACAAAAGTCAATAGTAGAGGAAAAACAGGGGAGGCAAGCAGCAGAAATGCCCTAGTATGGGACGCCCTACCCATCCAAGTTTGTACGAGAAGTTGCCGAAGAAATCGCGGCGAAGTTTGGTTCGTGGGGGCATTTCGCTGATTCCCACCCATTATAGACGATGCCTAGGCGGTAGTACGTGCTTCGCTTACACTTCACAGAATTTCACAGCTCTCACCAAGGTTAGATTTGTACCTTAACACTAACTAGTAAAAGAAACTAGCGAACTAGGACATTGCCTCACCTCCCCCACCCGGATGATTTCACGCCATCGTTGTGGAAATCACGACGGGGAGTACTACCTGACCGCGAAGGAGGGAGAGGGAGGGGTAGTGAGCACAGGGCTCATTCACAAGTGGAAAGAGTAATATGAGATGTCGTAAAATCACTGACTGACAAAGATTCTCTAATGGTTTCCGCTGTGTAGAACACCTGAAGAGAAACCGAAACAGAGGGCAAGTTTGAAGCTCAGAGGTGGAGAACGGCGGCACGAAATACGGTAGGCGCCCACGACGACCTCATGAATTGGTAAACAAAGGTACAGTATACAATCGAAGCCGTTTAAACATATGAGGCGCATTCTGCGTGGCACCGAAGAAGCGTTACCCTTGGAAGTTACACCTTTCCAACCCCTCTGCGTGGGAGTCGGATGCATGGCGCAGCAGAGAGGTGATGGTGCCGAATGGAATATTTCCCAATAACTTCGGAAAGCTGTGTTCTAGAAGCACTTTCAGGTCTTCAAGAGAACTGGAAAAAATATTGACCGGAGCGCATCTGCTTCATCTGGAGAATCCTTACCTGCAATGCTGATAGGGTTATTTTATAAGTCAGCGTTCAGACTTCACGACGGCAGCGCTTCTGTCGCGAAGTCTGAGCGCTGCCTAATTGCTTCATATCTCCATACTTGCCGACGCTGCGAGGCTACCATTTCTGTTAGTTGGGCTGACCTGAAGTGTCTACCCTTATCCTCAACTCACTAACGTTAAAATTATGGGAAAATTTGGCATGGTGGAGGCCCACTTTGTAGATTGGTCATATTGGCAGCGCCGCTTCAATCACAGGTGACGACGCAACACTGTTCTCAAGGCAGACACAGCCGCCTTGTCGCGTACCTTTCCATCTAGAACTGCGTCTGAGGCTCGACATTCAGGTCAAGCACTACTTTGCGGAGGATCGAGGGGTTGGTACGATCTCCCTCCCAAAGAGGGTGTCCGTAAAACCCCATAGCTTGGTGACTGTGGGCTATGCGAATTAAAGGTATCTGAGTATCTATAGACATTTACCAAACTGATACAACAACATTGAACACTGAAGAGATGATTTTTTGGAAGTAGTGCAGTGTTGAAAGGAAACTTCGGAGAACATCGCAAGACGCAGGGCATATCATTGGTCAGGGTTATGAGTCGACTCTATACGACAACCCCCTTTTTTTTAGGGAGTTGCTACGACCTCCCCCCCCAGCCCTCTGTCCTTCCTCATTGATCGAATCCCGTCGAGAGGGGGGAGGGGAGGGGGAGGCATATGGTACGTGAAACAGGAAAATCACCAAAGTCAACCGCCACTCCCACAACGCCAAAACGTAAATACGACCCCCCTCCAAAAATGATCAAATACGACCCCCCCCTCCCTTTACAACGTCCATGAAGCGAGAAAAATCAACTATCAAAATAAATTTTTCTCAGCCCAAATACGACCCCCCTCCTGGCGACCAAATACGACCCCCCCCCTATTGGGGATTCCCCAACAACGATGTGCCCTGGCAAGACGCCCACCGAACATAGTAACACCACTGAGCATACCGCGGCAGCGTTGAGACTGGAGCGCTAGTTGCCTGCTGCATTCACAGAGTATTTTTAAAATGGTATAAATTCGTTCAGAACCAAATTTCGCAGCGCGGTAAGAACGAATTATGGGGGGACAGGCTCTATACGAAATAAGTTGCAGATTTTGTCAAGCTTGCATGGCAGCTCCTGGCTGCAGAAAATATCACGGAAAATTCCGGGCGGACCTTTACCTTTCAATGTAAATAACTTAGTTAAGACATAACATGGAATCGAAATCTAATCTGAAAGGAATACCTGGGAACTAGAAGGTTTCTTCTTTCTAGTTCACAAGTTTTCCAAAAGCACATCATCTTTGCTGTGGCCCAATTATTTCGAAAGCTCGGCCATGGCGGATACTGACCGAAAAACGCTGATAATTTTTGGGCGAATGTTGGATTTTCGTCTTCAAAGGCCACAACTTGCTTTAGACGTGCGTAGGAAGATAGGGCTAACTTGCTTCGATAACCAGAAGGCATTCTCTTCGTAAGGAGCACAATATCTTCACTGTGGCTTGACTACATCGAAAATTCGCCCGTCGTGGATTTTTCCTTGAAAGTCAGCTGAGGCCTGCATATGAGGATCTCCCCGTTTCATCTAGAAAGAGCTTTCCGTGTTGATGAATAGGAACCGCAGCACTCAGGGGCGCTGATCACTACTCCATGCGCGCTTGTGCTTGACTTCTTTCTGAACGCAATCACCCTTCATGTATAGTTAGGCTGCGTTTATACTTTGCGGCAGCGTAGCGCTTCCAGCGTACGCCAGCGGTAGTGGGAGAGGATGGATATCGATCTAGCGTTCCCAGCGTCACAAGCGCAACGCTAGCGTTTGCTTGCAGCGGCAGGGGAGTAGAGACTATGTGGCCGTAAGAGATGAGCAATTGAAGCGTACTGTAGAGACTATGTGGCCGTCAGAGACGCGCAATCGATGTGAATTGGAGAAACTATGTTGGCGTACAGGAGACGCGTTCAATTTCGATTGTGCATTGTAGAGACTATGTGGCCGTCAAGAGACGCGCAATCGATGTGTATTGTAGAGACTATGTGGCCGTCAGAGACGCGCAATCGATGTGTATAGTAGAGACTGAGGGCGAGTGAGAGACGCGCAATCGATGTGTTTTGTACCCTCCAGCTCTCCCATAGTCTCTACTCCCCTGCCGCTGCAAACGCTAGCAAAACGCTGGTGAAACGCTGGCGTAAACGCTAGCGTTACGCTGGTGACGCTGGGAACGCTAGATCGATATGCATCCTCTCCCCGGCACTGCCGCTGGCGTACGCTGGAAGCTACGCTGCCGCAAAGTATAAACGCAGCCTTAGGTCGCGCCTGTGGTAAGTACTGGCCTATGCAGGTAGTGCTAGTACCCCCTCCCCCATCCCCAAGGAGGTCGATACAACCCGCCATGTCGCGAATTCCGCAACGTATGCTTGACCCTGGAGGCTCGGCTTCATTCATACATTCGGAAATCTGCTTGGTCATCTACTATCAGCTCGAAATTTTAGAAATTCATTTGAGTAAAACAACACCATGTACATGTCATGGGGTCGACTTTCTACCGTACCTGAGGTGGCATATTCGTGCGTGTTGATACATAATCTCCTCTTTTTTTTTTTCATAGTTTTCGTGTTCCGAGAAGAACCCTTTCGCAAGTACTCGTGTTTTTGTAAGTGCTATGTAACACACTGAAGTTTTCAGAAATTGTACGTCCAAGAACTCTCGGTGAAATTTCAGTAGTGGGATAGCATTTGAAAGACTATATTCTGGCAGAATAGCCACTTGCTTCCTTCGCCGAAATAATTTTGCTAGCAAAATCGCCTATTCTTACTTTCGTCTCGCATGGGAATTCAAATCGTGACCCGATAGATACACTCTTTATCCCTGAGCCAGAGTAGGTGTAACATCTGAACATGGCACGGAACTGGCATTCCAGTCTGGAACGAGTGTAATCTTTTTGTTATTGTTGGGATCTCTGTCAAGATAAGTTGAACGCATGCACGCACGCTACCCCGATATCGGGATTTCGAGTATTAAGCTGTGAAACAATTATGGGTAATACCCTGACAGACAGTGCTCATCAACTGTAGGTCAAAGGGGGCTCAACCTCATACATGCGACCTGAAACCTTCAACCTTCGAGCCGTCAATCAATCGTTTTTGCGATGTGGATTACACAGTACTAGCGGTGATCAGCCCATGTACAATGTGATATACAGAGATATTCATTGTTTTTACTTATTATCATGAAACATTAGCATATAGAAGTGTGGTATAATTTCCAATATTGAATTTTTGATTTATTGATTTTCAAGGAATCGTTTCGCACGTCCCCTTAGACGGAAACTAGACAACATGATATCCTCCCTCCGTGCTCATCAGTAAGGAAGGAGCAACAGGTTCAAGTGCGATAAGTAGTACAGTACAAGTCGATGTTCTCATCTTCCAGATGAATCGGGTTCCTGTGTGGTTGTGTCTGTAGGGTTAAAGACAGTTGGCACGAATAAAGTCTCCAACGACGAGTTAAAGGATCACTAGGCTTGGGCAGGACGGAATTTCGAGAACCCTGAGGCCAGGCGCGCATAGCGCGTTTTTTTTAAGAAGTTATGCCTTACAAAGGGCCTCTGTGAAGCCACAACCATATACAAGACCCCACGCCCCCCACGCCCCGCCCACGACCACAACTGGGGCGACGTTTCGTTGATTCATTTTGGCAAGCAAATCATGCCCAGCAAGGATTGGTAAGAAGCGGCAGTGATGGTATATGAGTACATTGCAGCCGTACTTCGTAGCGGTTATTCGCAGATGCTAGGGGGAACTCGTCCAAAATTGATTTACAAGTCATTGAAAAAAGGCTTCTTTTTCGCCGGATTTTGACCATTTCACTTCGTTCTTCCGCCATTTCCCAACAATATAGCGTTCTACTAGCTTTTTAGGCCGAGTACCAAATCGTCGTGCCAACTGCCTTTAAAGGGTTGGTTGATCCGGATGTAAGCCGGTGCAGGAGAGTTGAGCCTCGAAGCATCGCACTGGGCGTAACGGTCTTGCTTACTACACACCTCACGCCCGCCATGTCTCTCATTTAGCTGTCCATATTGGAACAAATTGTAATTATACGTTTCACGGCGTATTCATAGTAGCCTTCTAGAGTCATTCCATAGTCACTCAAATGACCTTAGGACGCTGCTATGAATAAACCGTGCACATATCATCAGCGCGTTGAAACTCGCCCATCTCATATAGTACCTATTACATACATGAAGAAGAAGGTCATATGGTGTTCATTACAAGGCCGCCTCTTGCTAAAATATTCAAGTTTTTACTTGTCGCTAACGAAAATTGCAACGCAGTGAGAAAACTGAAATGTATAGAGTACGCGCTATCACACTTTGTCCGAGTGACCTTGATTTGGTCAAATATAAGGCAGTCAAAAAGTTAAGTAAGACCATCAGCCTTGCCTGCCTAAATACTTCTTCTGAGAATAGTTTTGCCAGCTAACCTTGCTTATACTTATTTCCCAAATCTGTCCTCTCAATTACCTAGATAGGCCCTGTGAACGCACATTTTCTAGGGATGGGAACTACCACTTTCGCTAGTGGAGTGGCCACTGTAACAGCAGTGGCCATCGTCGTCTCGTTGGTGACTGTCGTCTACATCGTCAACGACATCAACACCTTCTACGATGACGTCATCTCTGAACTCGATAGCTTCAAAGTAAGTAATGGTTTCAGAAAATGAAGTCGAACGGAAATGAAACTAACTTATTGAATCCAATTTAGGACCTCGCTAACTCCGCATGGCACGAGATGAGATCCACTCCTGAAATGGCTCGAGACAAACGCGCTGCATTTTTAATGCGCAGACAGTCTGGCTACAGCACTGGAGGAGGAGGATCATGCAACTGTGGCCAACAGCCAGCGGCTGCCCTGCAGGACCACCCGGACCACCAGGACAGCCTGGTCTGCCTGGTGAGCCTGGAGAACCTGGACAGGCTGGAAGGCCAGGAAACCCCGGTGGCTCCTCTTCGAATAATGGGGGCAGGTGGTTGCATCATGTGCCCAGTCGGTCCTCCAGGACCACCAGGACCTGATGGAGGTGCTGGACCACCTGGACCTGATGGAAATCCCGGAGCTCCTGGAGGCGGATCTGGATTGTCACCTCCTGGACCTCCCGGACCACCTGGAGATGCTGGACAACCTGGAAGCGATGGACAACCTGGAGCTCCCGGCCAACCAGGAGCACCTGGAACTAGCGGAGCAGGACAGCCCGGACCTCCCGGTCCCCCAGGACCAAATGGAGCACCTGGACAGCCTGGACAGGATGGCACCAGCGGTGGCGGTAGCAACGCTGGACCACCAGGACCACCTGGACCTCCTGGAAATCCAGGACAGCCTGGAGCTCCTGGATCACCCGGAAATCCTGGAACGGATGCGACGCCCGGTGGCGATGGAGAATATTGCCCATGTCCTCCACGTAATGGAAGTGGCGGAGGCGGTAACGGCGGAGGCGGCAATGGCGGTGGCGGAAACGGCGGTGGTGGAAACGGCGGAGGCGGCAATGGTGGAGGCGGCAGTGGCGGATATGGTCCTGGCGGAGGCGGCAATGGTGGAGGAGTCAGCGGAGGTGGCGGCAATGGTGGAGGCGGCAGTGGCGGATATGGTCCTGGCGGAGGCGGCAATGGTGGAGGAGTCAGCGGAGGTGGCGCTAATGGTGCAGGTAGCGGTGGCTACAGTGCCGGAACTGGTGGTGGCTACCGCAGACGTGTTTCTCGTCGTCGTCTCCACAAGAAGCGCGTTGTCAGAAGAAAGATGGCAAAGATCGCCTGAATGGTATTGAATTGTGTCAGCATTTGAATAAAGCTTTTCACCAAAAAACGCTGTTAGCTTTACTAAATGAGTCTCGAGTCGAAGTAAAGTATTAAGCTGGTCCTGTACAGCAGAGTGCTTTCTTCTCAGTTCAAACAGGGAAAAGTGAATTTGGATACCAGCTTACTTGGGAAAGTAGCGATATGATGTTCAGACTGAGCAGTCTTCGGCTTGGGGAGCACTTTCTCAGATTGCTAGTTTCTTTTACTAGTTCCTGTTGACTTACACGCTCCTCGTTGATGAGACCTTCAGGTTGTTGTTAAGTGTACACTAAGCCTACTGCAACGCTCTCTAACTTTACAGCTCTCCACTGGAAGCGTCAAATGCCCCCATAAAGCCGAACTGAAGTTCTACTACAAAGAAGATAGAGATAGCTGTGAGCCTGTCGGTCACTGTAAAGTACAACCTGTACGCCGGTGGTCTACTTCTCTTTGAGAAAGCAAGTGGGGAGACCTGGCGGAACGCCCGCAGAGGCTTGCTTCTGCTAGGTTTTCACAAATGCTGAACTGAGACGGCGCTGATCTACCCTCAACCCCTACTAGAAGTTCTCAATATTGCAGACCGACGACCGGCTAAAGCGTAAGACACCGTACCTGGAACAACAAGTCGCCATAGTATTAGCTAGTTTCGCGACCGTAATTGAATTGAACCATATTAATACGGTAAGTGCTCACGACAAGTGCGGCAAAACTGGCGCCGCAAGCCGGTGACATATGCAGCATTCGCACCAGGACCCAATCCGCTGAGCGTTGCGGCGCTGCGACGCATCGACTCTCTCGACGCTTCCCTGCGTCTCCCAAGTCGACTAGCTCTCTCTCTCTCCCTCTCTCTCTCTCTCTCTCTCACTCCCTCTCTCTCTCCTGCTGCTTGCGTGCATCCAGTCAACCGAATAGTAAAGACTTTGCTCGCGATGTCGCAACGAAGAAGTAATGCTTCACAGTCGTCAGCGCTTAGGGCGTCGCTGCAACTATGCTATGAAACGCTCGAAGACAAACTGTACACTCACCTGCGATCGCGGTCCTTGTCATGTGTGAAGCAGGCGGAAGCACTGTTGCAGTATCTGCAGGTCTACCACTTTCTCGCTCAGAAGTGCACGAGAACGGAGCTGGAGGGTAATGGTAGCCAAGTGCCGTCTCCATACTCCTCCCGCGCTATCCTCAGGGTCAGCAGTTGCGCGGTACCAAGGTCCTGCGAAGAACACGTCCTAAAGCGGTGGAGAACAACCAGAAACCAAAGAGCGCAAACAAGTAGCGCGTTTGGCTATGGCGCTGCGGGCGGATATGGTGGCATCACTATCCCCTATCCTCATTCCCGCGCACACCTGCAAGAAGAAAGTGGAAGGAATTTGCAGCTGCGGAGCCTTTCTCCCAAACATGGACAGGACCACGATCGCGAAGGTGAATGTATAGTTTGTCTTCAAACGGCTTGGGGTAGGCGTAGTTGAGAGCGAGAGAAAACATGGTTTTGCTTGCAAGAGCTGATCACTGGGCGGTATCGTTCATGCCACCAAATTACTGGTAACACAGAATGCTGGTACTGCGTCAGTGAAGGAACGCTCAAAGATCAAAAGAGACTGGAGTGTTACAATTAGGGGGAATGGTGTGTAATTGATGTGATAACCGCATCCCTATTGCATCGGGGAAAACTGCTACACTTTCAGAGAGATTAAGGGAACGGTCCGCGATGACCTATGACACTGCAGAAGACTTTCATGGGAGGGTAGTTTGGTTTCGAACAAAGTTGTGCCAGTTTTGTGCCAGAAAGTTGTAAGTTGTAGGAGTTATGGTGCAAAACTGCTCCAGTGCTACCTTCCTTTCCAGTGACTCCGCCTCCAACTCAGCTTTCGAAGCCGGTCTTCCAGAGTCCAGACGTGCTCTCGCTGCGAGGGTCCAGGCTTATATTCTCGAGGTCTACCAGTTCACTAGTTAAGGGAGAGGGTAAAGGAGGAGGGATCAGAGAAGGGAGGAAGAAAAAGAAGGAAGGATGAAGAAAAAGGAAAGAGGAGAGAAGCTTCCCGGTTGGCAAGTGTCCCGAGACCGCCTTCCAGCCGAAAGCGATGCTACTGGACGGTGGATGGGCAAGAGAATCGTAAATACCGCTTCGCAGCATTGGGCGGGACGTCTTCTTACTTTTCACTACCCTTTCGGTGGGAGCATCGGAATTTATGTAGACAAGGACAAGGTGGATACTTTCGTCTATTCTTGGTCATACAGTGTCTATCTCGACCAATGTCACCCAAAATCGTAGTCAGGGGCGGCGTCGCACGCGACGCCCACTGGCGCGGCGATCTCTCGCGGCGCGGAGATCTGATTCTCTCGCCACATACACCTACCGGACAAGTAACATAAAAGATGATACATTGTCTCTTATGCGGTCACAGGACACTGCGACACGACTTCGCGACAGCGACTTGTTTGTTTACTCCCCTTTTAGAGCGCGATCCTCGCGCTACTGTGGGTGAAATTACACCGGGAGGGGTCATGTTCGTTCATGTTTATTGTTCCTGTTCTTTTTTTCCTTTTCCTTCTTTCTTCCTTTGTGTACATAACGCCCTCCTAATTTTAAGGAACGTTTCGAAATATCTTTGAGTTATTTATTATTTCCTATGTAAAATAGTACTAAATATACAATATGCTAATTATACTGAATTTTGCATCTGAGTACGTTCAAGCGGAGTATTGAACATCTTGTTCCAAAAGTAAGACACAGAACTTTCAACAGCGGGTGATGTTGTTTCTCTCCCTTCCCCCGATTTTGCCAGTCCTCCAGATATTCACTTTACTTTTGTCACATTGTGTTTGCTTTGTTTGTTCTGCCATCCTCCAGGTCTATACACAACCTTTCCTTTCGACGGTTTCTGCAAACGTCAGTATTGCGAATATGAACACGGAATAAAAGACATCAAAAAAGGTCGAACTACTTTTATATCGTTTTTGGAACTGCCTATTGGAGGCAGGATACAGCATCGTGATGTGAGAAATGGTGATATCAGTACGACTCCCTTCCCAGAACTTTGTTGTTGTTGTTGTTGTTTGTTGAGTTGAGTTGAACATGAACGAACATGACCCCTCCCGGTGTAATTTCACCCACAGTAGCGCGATCGCGCGATCGCGAAGTCTGAACGCGCTCTAAATGACTGTCGCGCACGGAAATGGGCGCGACGGTTCCTTGAAGGCAGTTGGCACGATGATTTGGTGCTCGCCTAAAATGCCAGTAGGGAGCTATATAGTGGGGAAATGGCGAAAGAACGAAGTGAAACGGTCGAAATCTACGAAGAAAAAGCCTCCGCTCTCAATTGAACTTGACCTTGAATCGATTTTGGACGAGTTTCCCGTAGGTACTCATATATCCATGCAGCATCACGGTCCCTTCATACCAATCCCTTCGCTTCATAATTTGCTTAGCAAATGAATCGATTAGAGCGTCAGGAACGGTCGTCCATTTGTGGGCGGGCGGGCGTGGCAGGCGTTCGGGTCGTAATGTTGTGCTTGATAGGGCCCTTATAAGGGCACCTTCCCTTGGAAAAGGCATTATGCAGCGCCTGCTCAGGGTCGCGGAATTCCGTCCTGCCAGGCGTATTAGTCCTGCTCGCCTTCGGATTAGTGCGTGCCCAAACTGCTCTTTGATTTGCATTACCCTTTCGATTGAAGTATCGGATTTCATGTAGACAAGGACATAGTAGCCACCTACGCCTATATTTGCTTACACATGTCTATTCACTACCAATACCACCTAACGTCGTAGTCATTACCGACGTCGCAGCGGCGCCCACTGGTGTGGCGGATTACGGTTCTCTTGCCCTACCCGGATTAAAGTAGACGAGTGATTGCAGCGCCATGCTCATCTCTTCGGTTTCTACTCATCGATTCTTGCTGTGGATATTAGCATTATTGACACGCAAAACAGCTTTGGAAAAAGCAACGATCAAAGCTTTGGATAGCCCATGTACCCGATGGTCATACTTTTTTATTAATGCTTCACAGGAAAGGAATGAATACTGCTGCACCCCTTATAAGCAAGGAACCCACTCAACGTGCTGCCTGGATGAACGGGGATATTACGCAGAGTTCAGACATCGGTAGACGCGCTCTAATGCCCGTATGTAAAACCCGTAGACGCACTACAGTTGCACAGCGCTTCAATGCTGTGGATGCGAACACAGCCGCAAATGGGAATCGATCGAAGCAAGCCGCTTGTGCTTTGAGAGAGTATGGAGGATGGGAAGGTACATACGCGATGATTAGTTACGCCGTTTGATAGCGATCCCGGCGCAGTTCGGCGACGGGAGGGGCATTTTGCACTTTTGCTACTTCCCATCGACGTGTCGACCCATCTAGAGAGCCTTTTCGTGAGTTGACAGGTTTACCATGGTGGCTCGACGAGGCTGCTCCAGCTTCACAAGAGTTCACAGGTTTCACCAGAGTGAGACTTGTGAACCGGAACTAGTGAAGCAGCGAAAGTGCAAAATGTCCCTTCCCCGTCGCCGAATTGCGCTAAGCGGCTGATATATGTTACGCCAGAGAAACAGCAATTAGGGAATTCTCTCGATGAGAAATAAATACGATCACATAGCTTGGTTCATACAATGAGGATGGGCGCTAATTGAGGAGTGCTGGTAGCGATCATGCTCGGAAGAACAGAAGTTGATATGGTTGTCATTCTACCCTCAACAGTCCGCTTTGAAGACCAAGACATATACCTCCACAGACGGTGCTCTCCACGCGCGGAGGAATGGGTGAGAGCTGCAGTAGCCGCTTTCTATCTACGCACGGAAACGGGGATGGAGGGATAGCGATAACCGGGGTGCATCTCCGTCTCCGCCCGCGCTATTCTAAATTGCAGCTCCTGCCTTAGTACCAGGATCAGCAAGAAACATGCACACAGAGGTAGGGAAAAAACAGAAATGAGGGAGCGCCGAATGAATGAAATGAATGAATGAAATGAAAAATGAGAGGGTTGCGCGTTTGGATATGGTTAGGCGTGTGGCTGGCTGTGCGAAAGAAGCACTGTGGAGAGCTCACTTACACTTGTTAGGTGTCCTGAGCTCACTTGTTAGGTGTCCCTCCAGCTCCGTTGCCTTGCAGGAAGGGGCACGCTGGTGCAGCTGCGGATCCATTCACCTCACACATGGCAAGTTCAAGGAGGAGAGCGTACAGTTCTGCTTCAATCAGTGTTGAACAAAAGTCATATCAGCGGCTCACACACCGTACTACTTCTACCTTTGGAAAGTAGTACCTGAAAGGCTGAAAAGAAAAGATACCTTAAAGGCAGTTGGCACGATAAATCCCCCAAGGCGACTAGGATCAATACTCCTGGCAGGATAGAATTCCGCGACCCTGGGCAGGCGCTGCATAGCGGTTTCCCCGAGGAAGGTGCCCTTATAAGGGCCCTATCAAGCCACAACTTTACGTCCCAAACGCCCGCCACGCCCGCCCGCCCACAAATGGACGACCGTTCCTGACGCTCGTATTCATTCATTTGCTAAGCAAATTATGAAGCGAAGGGATTGGTATGAAGCGGCCGTGATGCTGCATGCATACATGGGTACACATATGCAGCCGTATCTTCGGTAGCGGTGATGCCTACGGGAAACTCGTCCGAAATCGATTTTCAAGTCACTGAGAACGGAGGCTTTTTCTTCGCAGGATTTTGACCGTTTCACTCCGTTCTTTCGCCATTTCCCCACTATACA
>MU950150.1:0-10422 GCA_036418165.1 Cooperia oncophora
GATACTCTGACCCTTTCTTCCCAGAGCTCTGACCCTTTCCTTCCCAGATTTGAAGAAGGGCTAACCGCCGTCAAGGGGCTCGGTTTAACGCGGCACCAGGTCGTTCTCCACCAATTGCTGGAGCGAGCAGGCGACATTAAGTGGTGGAGAAGAACCTGGTGGTGAAAAACGGACTGATTTCATGTCGAACCCTCTCTCCCTTGACCAACCTCGGCCTCTGTAGCTCTGATACTGTCCAATCACAATGTAGGTCACTCTGATCCATTCCGAAAGAGAATGGAAAACATGGATATAGTATGAATCTGGATGCTCAGCTTCTTCGTCTCACTGTCAAGCAAGTTTCTTGGAAAGGTCATTCATTATTCGATAGAGAAACCCTGCATTGCCTAGGAACGCTCATTTAGGCTTCCTCAACCTGATAAACTATTAATTTCTTGTGAATGCATCATCTTACAAAAATCGGCAGTCACAGCCAATAATACCAAGTATCACTATTTTTAATGCTTCTTATTTTATCAAATAAATGAGCGGTAAATGCTCGTGATTAATTGAACGAAGCCCTCTCGCCTCACGCTTGGAAGCTTCCGGGAGGTTAGACCTTCTTCAAATCGCCTCTGGGAAGAAAAGGATAAGGGGTTTAAGGTAGTTCCAGCAGCTTCGCGGGTTGCTCACCAGTTTTTCTTTCAAGGGAAATACCTTTTTGAGACAGAAGGACAGCTGAGGATCGGCCTCAAAGCCGACCTGCGGAAGGTTTTATGGTTTGAATGTTGTAAACGACGTCAACGACTGAGAAGGCTGCGTCCTGATCAATAACAAGAAGACTCAGGCAGTAGAGCAAAGAAATATTTCAATATTACAAAATTGCTTAATGAACTTTTCGCTGAATTTTTGCAAACAGTAATAATCTATAGGTTATTTGTTACCTTCACAATTTTTGCACTTGATACCACAGCTACTGGACGTGTGCCTTTGGCGCTGCTAGATAAGGATGAGGAGTCCCAGGAATCCTGAACACAAAATTTTCAGCCGACCTTAAACACTGGGCAGAAACCAATTCTCATGTGAAGTTAGTAACAAATCTTGCATTTGGCATCCTGCCAGGCTTCTCTTCATGCTTATTTAATTTCCTCTACAGTACAGGTTCAACGAGTGTGAACGGGTATTAGTATTACTTACATACCAACCGGTCCAAACCGAAGAATTCGACAAATACGTTATTACTATATACTATATTACGTTCAATTGCCTCCTTTCGGAAAGCAGTCACTTTCAGTTCGGCTTATTCAAGGCAAACATTTCTCTAGAACTTCCCGAGCATTTCGTGGAATTATTCGAGCTCTCTTCTTTTTTCAGCCTGCCAAAGATCGAGGCGAGCGACAGCACAGTGCCGGAGATTCTGGTGTCGTCTGTGGGGACATTTTGGACTCAGGCAAAGCGAAACTACAGGAATACGAACACTGATTAGTTCTTCGCCTGCGACATCCATCCATGCGCTGTCGGTTAGCCAGTGACGGTTCATCAAACTAGTAAAAGGGCGATTTTTGCTTAATTGTCTGCTTAGTAGCTGCCATTAGGACTACCATTCCACGCAGTCTCTTTTAAGTGCTATATTTTTCAAAGGCAGGGCACCAGCGATCGATGGGATTCCCATGGGGGGGGGGAAGTGCATCGAGGCCGCAAAAAGGGGGGGTCGCTAGTGAGGCCGCAAAAGGGGGAGGGTCGTATTTGGGCTGGGGAAAAAATTTATTTTTATAGTTGATTTTTCTCGTTTTGCGGACGTTTTGGAGGGGGGGTCGTATTTGCTCATTGTTGGGAGGTCGTATTTCTTTCTGTCTAGGAGTTACGTGGTTCACTTCATGAGTTTTATGAATTTTCTGTGTTATAGGTACTATGTACGCCCGTACCGTCGCATGCTTACTACATACCCCCCCGCCCGCTCGACAACTTTTTCGCCGAGTATAAACCACAACCACAGTCAGCCAATCCAGTGTCATTCATGAAAAAGTCGTTCGAGCGGGGAGGGCTCGGTATGTAGTAAGCATGAAGCATGAGACGGTACATCGGTAAGCTTGCGGACGTACTTCGTACGGAGCGGATCGGGGGCCCGGGGTTTCGTACCAGCCCTTGAAGGAAAAGGGGGAGGGTTCGTTAAAAGCCGACCAAAATTCCGCTGTGCCCGAAGGGCTGTTTCAAATATTTGTTTGCTGCCTCACGCCTCTCTAGTAACATTTAGCAAATGAAAAGTTGTTAAAAGGTTCAGAATAGCTTATCTTCTCAAGATGCCCGATTTTGTAGAGGCGGAGTGAATAGTGGAGGGGTGAGCGAGTGCTGTGGAATTATGCCGTGCCAGTTTCGGTTTCGAAATTGGTGGAGCTATCCGATACTAAAAATAACGTCACCACTCGCCTTGATCTACAAAATCTACAAATCTAAATTATTGTTCAGGACTACGATAGAACGGAAGATGTGCTGGCGAGCCCCGATAGTTCTAACGACGACGATGACCCTGACCGTTTGTTTCTAGATAGTCAGCCATTGTACCCCGCAAAGATATCTTCGGAATGTTTCGCCCAGACCCGAGAGGGAATTCCAGAAGTCACAAGCACTCGAGTTCTCAATGGCCCAACAAGGTGAGACACATCCTCTTTGAGTACAGAGTAGAATTTGGTTTCCTCTACGCCTGCGTGCAGAATGGCAGTTGAGGAACTTGGAGTACAGAATGGTAGGAAAAGTACGCTGCTCTATAGGGAACACTTAGAGCTCGACAATCATGCACGACTTCATTACATTTCAACTTGCTGGAGCCTCCAAAGCAATGCACAGTAATCGGGACCAAATATTGAAATACATTTTAGTTTCTTTTTTTACAAAACAATTTGATCAGAGTGTCGCTAGATCTTCGGCCATTAAAACTGGCACTTCGCGATGTACAAAACGAACGAGCTGAAAGGACTCACTGAATACGACTTGAAGAATCCAGACGAACTGCTTTGTGAGTTCCCAAAGCTACCGGAGCTAGGACTTCCAAACGACTGTGATGTGCCGTAGCTGTGAGCGATTTCGTCATGCCCAGGAGCATGATATTCGTAAACATTTCCACGTCCAAATCCTCCAGGAAGTCTGAAAACATATCCTTGTAGGAAGTTCGTTTATGAATATTGTACTTCAACGGCCTCCCTCCACAGCCTTCTTAGAAGCCTTATTTCTGCCTTCTTTTCAAGTACATCTGCATTCTCACCAAATACTCTCCGTAAGTTTATTTCTGCGTGATCGATTTTGCTTAGCTGCAGCTGCAACTTCCTCACCATTGCCTTTTTCGCATACTTGAAAGCCTATCTAACATAGCGATGCTAATGTACCGGTGTGGCAGGAGATCCGAGTTCTAGAAGCAACTAGCATGTCTATCCTGGAATGTCCCAGCAAGTCGTCTCAGTCTAATGCCGCAAATTCGCTCTTTATCAATGAGTTCCTGGTTCGAAGGCCACGCGCGCGCTGCTACATACGTCTAATGCGTCATCGTCATGCTGCCGCAATTCGGATCTCCTGACTCGCAACAGGGGTAAGGCTCCCAGTGGGAGAAGAATGAGACTTTTTGTGCGCTTTGCTCCAGTCATGCTCATTTTAAATTTTAATTTAAGTTGCGCAAAATGGCTGCAATACGTTGGTATGCGCACAGTCATAATTCCAGCAAGTCTCTGATGGGGCATGGACTGAAGCGCTCCACAGCTGTCCTTTTCCAGCAATGGTGTCATCCCGAGGCAGTTGAAAGGAAACGTTGTTCTAGTTGTGCCCCAACTCGCGCCCCTTCACACGCCATATTTCTGGCGGTGAATATGACTCTATATCTCGCTATATTGGATCACATTAATCAATCCAAATTACAAATAACATTCATAAACGATTCACTTCTGTCGGAAAAGGGGAAGCTGAGAATTGGAATGAATTGGTGACTTCCCAAATAGTGATAGAAGGGCACCCAGGCGTTCATGTACATAGGTCAAGAGAGAAAAATGTAATATCATGTGATAAACACGGCCCCGAAAGCGACTTTGTCGCCACTGACCAGACACCGAGACCTGAGCAGGGTCATGCTGCCAGCATTTCCAACTCTGTAGTAAGGTGTAAAAGCTCGGTGAAAAGAGAATCGATCAGTGGAGAGCTTGAAAGTAGAATTGGTCATTAGCTAGAAGAAAGTAGAATTGGTCATCAAGCGAGAAGAGGGGATACAAGCGTAACCACTTGCACAGTATTTGCAACAGGACCCAGTCGATTCGAGGTGGCAATTCAATCGCTGCGTTGAGTCGTCTAAGAATGAAATACCCTGCGCGCAATGTCGCGACTAGGGACTAACAGTGCGCAATGCATTTTGGACCAGCGTCCTTACTTCTTATTCCATAGTATTACGTTCGGAAACTGTCGCGGGCAAAATTTGAAATTTCGTCTTCCTTGTTGAGGCTGAAAGTGATCCCAGTTTTTGTTTTTTTTTCAGTTCAACGTTATGTAGGATTTGATGCGAAACCGACACAGAATGTGAGATTGAGTAAAAAAAACATATCTGAGCTCGTCGTGTCGGAGGGGCCATCAACGAGAAAATAATCAACAGTTAGCAAATAAACAACAACAAGAAAAACGTAACATTGGGCTTCCGACGCAGCCCCGCTCCGCTCATAGGTCCAGCATGCAATATTCCAGCAAGAATATGCGGCTCAACTCGTGAAAAAGAGATTTTACAGGAGCAATGAGCTTGAAGACTCAAAGAAGGAAGGAAAATCGCAAAAAAAACAATGACACGAGCAGGAGGACATAACGTGATTAGCCAACCATAGTGAGAATAGCTGAGACTTGCTAGAACCCGATTACCCCATACCATTCCCTTGCAATCGGTACTACTTCAAATCTATTCAAAGTGAAACTTACACTGAAATTACCAACTTACTTGTCATTGAACGCTCTGTAGTAAACTACGGGTTTCTTGCCATTACTGCCCTTTGTCGCTCCTTCATCGACTAAAACACCTGGAGTGGGAATCGATGGTACGTAGAAGGGTACCACTTGCGGTACAAACATTGGTACCGGAACGGGCATGTTAACAGGAACCATATGGGGCATCATATCGACGTAAAGGATGGCAGAAGTTGAAGCCGAGCAGGAAGCATGATAATGGTAGTGCCATTATAGTTGCAGAAGACTGTTCAATATTTTTACAGAGGGCGTTTTTATAGAATTGGGGCGAGGGAGGGTCACTGTTCTTCAGCAAACTTCTCTACGTAAGATCTATTGGTAGGGTGTGACTAAAAAACTGGTTTTTTCAATTCTGTTGAAAAAGAAAAACAAATTCCGTTTAGTGCTTTCTTACTGACAGTGAATCTTCAATCTTCTCTTTCCTACTTTACCTCCTATAACATTTGTTCACTGAAGATATTCCCCGCATTCAGCCGATTCGTAGACGTCCTTCCTTGTTCAAGTAGGCGGTCCGCAGTCTCCAAGACTGTCCCTTTATCGCGGCTTCACAGTAAGTAAGGGAAGCGCTGTGGCCACTCATGTGGTCAAGCTTGCTGCTTCCTCGAGTCTCTCTCGTCGCCCACCAAGTCTCCAAGGTTATTTTCTGTTACGTGTTTCATTTCTACAACGTGTTTTTCTTTTCCCACTGTTTGGTAGTATTTACCCTGAATGACGCGAAGAAACGACTTGGGAGGCAGTAGTGGCGAAACCTCAAGTTGCTGGCTCAAAACGAGTAGTTCTGGGCAGCTCGTATAGCGAAAGGGTGGTTGCTCGAAGGGCCCTCCTTTTTTTGCTTTTTTCCTCCTTGGAGAGTCCGCTAGCGACCATAGGTTCGTAATTGACGCTGTCCACAAAATGCAGTTGTTCTTTTTACCTTGAAGGGTGAATGCCAAATGATTAAAGCTTTGAGTGCTGATCAAGCCTTTTTATGCGCTACGTTTGTTCCTGCACTCAGAACCGTAGTGGGCATTTGAATGCAATATGGCTTATAATACTATGACCTGCCCGGCAATGTACACGTCACTGTTTTTATCCCGTAGACGAGTCTGGTACCAGATTATTGGCTGAGGAAGGATGGAAGCTTTGGCTGGCACTAGCATAAACCAAACAGCGAAAGATCCGACCTGAAGATCGTGAGCGTGTTATGCGGCTTCACCTCCAATGACCTCACCTCCTCTTTTAACAGAAGTAATGAAAAGGAACCCTCCGTATGGTTCCACAAAATATTCACGTCCACTGGGCAGTAAAATTCGATTACCAGATGACCTGACTAATTGTTAAGACGATTATCTTCGACCAATTTCCACCACTGCGATCCGAAGTCTGATATACTTGCTCTGTTCTCAAATGGAACTGCTCATTTGCCGTAATTCCACTTCTGTCTTAATATATACTCTAAATCCCTGATGGTGAGATCGAGTACGCGTGTCTGCGCACTTCAACCAAACATGGCGGTGGCTGTGCTTCTGGTGAGATATTTTCTTCTTGACACAATCATAGTCATGTTTCTTTCCAACATAGAACAAGATGATCCCAGACTGGAATATTCCATGAGTAACCCATTCCGTGCCATGTTCAAATGCCACGCCTACTCTGGCTCAGGGATAAGGAGTATACTCTGATATAACCTATTCTTGAGCGGATGATTTGAATGACGTTTGATTGCGTAAGGCACTTTAAGACCTTTCTTCACCTATTTGCACCGGCGATGCACTTCTGTTTTTATGTATAGGAAGCGGGACTGAAGGGGGAAAGGGGTAAGCGGGTGGGGGGGGAAAGGTAGCACTGACCCGTGAACAACAAATCAAGCGCACTTATGGACAAACAGCGAAATGGTGCAGTCATAACTGCACTTTCCGTAGTTTCAGAGAGGAGGCTGGATTTGATCGGCAGCTGGCCCTTCAAGTGGCAACTTGCCCCTATAGACTGTGAACCTGCATGATCGGGTGTGAGGCGTTACGTTCATGTTTCAGTAACGCGCACAAATTTGCTGGTATTCCCTAACTAGCTGACTCAGCTTTCTGTAGCGCTTTAATGTTACATTAGTTAGGTCTTAGTGTGGACCTCTAGCAGAAGACACCATTTGCGACGCCTTTTGGCTGCCCCGCAACCCAGCGTTGTTTCCCCACGAGCATAAGCCAGACGCTCGGCCTTCGCTCGACAACACAAAGTTGGACTAGGGCGCATATCCATTTCTATTCATTACTAGAGCTAGTTTTCGGATGAGTGTATTTACACCCCTAAAATGGGTTGGCGACAATTCAGATAAAGCTTCACTCTCGTAGCAACTACGCATTTTTGTTTGCAGCGAAACAAGATACAGGGGGGAGAGCCAAAAAAAGTCACTTCGACCGAGTCACATATCAGCAAAGTTTCGCTGCAGACAGAGGATGTGGATACGAGTACCAGGGCGGAAGATACATGTTCCTCTATAAGCAGGAGCTGGCCCTCGCCCATCACCTTCATGTACACCAAAATATGAAGTCATCTCCAGTCGCAGCCTGACTGGAGAAGACCTTTGGAATTCATGTCACCTCCAAACAGCTGCGAAACTTCTAGTATGGAGTCACCCATGGATAGCTACCTGGAGACCAGTACTCTCGATCTGGATGACTCCAACATCGAGCAGCTCCGACAACGTCGCCACGGTCTAGGACATCATCTTCACCACAGTCGCCAAGGCGCGGGTTGATGGTATGGACCGGACGTACCTGGAATGGAAAGACCAATATTTTCTTCGTGGGCCCCGGACTGAAGGTGAGCGCTGGCGGTTACATCGAGCAACTCGTGAAGAATATCCTCCTCATAACTTTCTGCCGACGTTTCACAAGGTAGTAAATACTTTTGCCGTAGAAATCCGAACTCCTAGAAGTAATAGCCGAACTCCTGGAAGCAATTAAGCCGTTAGCATCGGTCCGTCTCTTGAACGCCCTGTCCTTGACGAAGTTGTTGAGATGGTCGAGAATATTGTAAACCTTTGGCGACAGGTCTGGTGAGCATGCCGGATGAAGCAATGTTCCTATCAGAGCTTCTAGCATATCTTCTGAAGCGCTTTTCGTGAGACTTGTCTTGAAAACTGAAATTTTAAAATCTATTGAACATTCAATTCATGGATACCCACTGGTACATATTTTTCACTTTTCCAAAATTCCCATATGCTTGACGACGGTCCAAAATGGCACTCAAAGACGTTTCGCTGACTACGAGCAGCATTCGTGGATCTGACTCCACCAGTGACTACAAGCAGTCGTCATCAAGTTTAAGGATCCGACTTCCAGCAGGCTCATCCTGAAGGTGCTTCTTCCGGATCGGAACTTTTGGAAACAGAGTTGAGTACTACGAATTGAAAAGACATCTGGTCCCGATGCTTTCACAATTTTCATGATACTCAGCCTTCCGTCCAAGTTTTAACCCATGAAGCGAAGAACTACGAATTCGCTCCTTGGAGAGCATCTTAGACATTCTGCCTGAAATTTTCGAAGAATGAAGTTCACGCATTGCAAATGCAAGTCAAAAAACGAAAGACCGCTAGGTAAGCTTCAAAATAAGGTACAACAGTATAAACGTCAAATGAATAATACACGACAACAGTATGTTAAAATGTGGAAAAAGTGCGATTTATTTGTACACAACCTGATATTATCGTATCCTTGTAGCGGATTCTCCAGCACGCCATAACGCAAGTTAAAGACAGTCCTTGCGCTCGAGCAACTCGCACGCGCTTTCCTTGTACAAGTAGTTTGGTCCTCAAGCTCTCAAGCTATTTATTTTTCGCGGCTTCACATTGAAAAGCGAATGCGGCCATTGTAAGTAGCAGTTCTGTTCCCTCCCCAGTTGTCCCGCTGTCGTATTCGTCGTATCCATAGTGGAGGATGTAGTCACGGCCAACTGTTCAGCTGTCGTCTAGAAGTCAGCATAATGCAATAGCATGAGCGAGTATGTAAGCAATAGCCGGCCAGAGACATGAGTTTAGACTCAACAACTTACAGCGACGACGGCGACGACTGCCTCGGGCTCCTCCCCTTCTTGTTGTTGTTCTTCTTTTCTTCTTCTCCCTAACATTAGTCCCGCGCCGTCGCAGGGTCCGCTCTGTCTTCTCCCCACTATCCCACTGATATGTATGCAATAAATATATTGAAATCTTCTTGTTACCGATGTTTGCAACAGCTACATCATCTGATGAAAGCTTGAGCTCCCATTCAATCTGATACGAAGATCCCAAGGAGATTTTTTTCTCTTTGCAAAAGTAATGAATAGAATATATTCCGTCCAGAACATCTCGCTCTCCGTTCATTCGACTTCTGGTCTCTTCGACTCCTAGAGAAGGCACATTCTGAATACGAGGACTCAAACGACTTCCACTGACGACTACGTGTGAGTAAAATAGCTCACCTTTTTTATAAATCTCTCACGCGCACGGAAAAAGGATAGTCATAAGTTGGACACATACATAACACAAGGGTTTTCCACTCTCACTTGATACGGGTACCTTTCAATTGAGCAAGGATAACCTTGCTCTATCCCTCAACTGATGATATCTTCTCTTTTCTATGACAAAAAAAGGTACAGGCAACGAATTTATTCGCAGAACCCAAATATTATTCACAGTTCTTCAGGAACACTCATTAAATACTATGGAGTAAAGAGTTTCTTAGTGTTGCTGTACCCAGTTATGACCCAAATCTCATAGTCTAGTTTTTGGGCAAATACTGTAGAAGATGGCAAACTTCAGTGTTGCTGTTCAATATGGTGAGCGGAAGTGGTCACAATAATCACTAGAAACATACATTTTCTCCATGTGTCGAATATTCTAGGTTTCCACACGAGGAACCAACCTTGCTGATGAAATATTTCTCTTTTGAACCTATACTTTAAAAGGCATTGTATGATATGAATCTAATGTTTGACAATACCAAGCAAAGGACAGATCGCCACACTTAGGCTAAAACATATGAGCTGATCACTGTTCATATCTAACAGCAGCAACTGCTCGCAACTCACCTTTTCGCGGAGCCGAAAATGAGTGAGACTCATCGAGCTGTCGTACCCAACTACAGTAGTAGCTATGGCATAAGTCTCCTACGCCTCGGAAACTATTGCAAATGAGCGAATATCTTCCAAATCACCGGTGCCATTATCCCTGGATCACTATTTTCGATGCCGCGAAAGTTCAAGCCGCTACCTCGATGCAGTATGCCGGACGTAGACTTCGAGCGAATGATTTTGCTGCCTATCTTCGTCCTAAAACCCATAATCATACTCCTTACACAATGCAATTAATTCGCCCTTAAAATATAATCATACTCCCACATATAACACATTTAAAATTTAAGGAATCCTTACCCTGAAACTTCTCCGCGGAACTCACGTACCGCACCCGTTATTTCCACAAGCCCGTTCAGGATATTGCGGTGCGCTTCA
>MU950152.1:0-10947 GCA_036418165.1 Cooperia oncophora
CGCGTGCCAGGAACTATTTGCTTTTCCAGGCTAATTTAGTCATTTTTTCCAACTTTTCACTGTTTTGGCTACTTTTTCCCAGATTAGCAGCTCCTTATCTTCACAAGGCTGGAATAGCCAGTGCATAAAGGCGCGCTTACGAGTACCCTCGTCCTTACGAGTACCTCAGAGCCTAACTGAGGCGGTGGACCGACGGCTTTGCCCCGTCGGTCCACCGCCTCAGTTAGGCTCCTTGTAAAATTTTGTTTAGTTTTTCGGAATTTTTGCACTTTTGGCTGCTATGTAGGCCTTTCCTTTTGTAGAAGGCGCCGCCCATTTTTGGAAAATGGTGCTATGGAGTCTGTATTCGTTAGTCTTGCATGCTTGGGTCTCGTTCGTCACTCGGAACAAATAAATCAGGCAAGGGTTGTTCCGAGTGACCAGCATTATCCTAGCATGCAGGCTGAGACTCCATACTGCCATTCGAACCATTTCTGAAACAAGACCGGGTTTCCTTGAAATGGGCGTAGCCTCTCACGGTGGGTGGAGCTTCACATAGCAGTCCAAAAATGCAAAAGTTCTGAAAAAATATCAAAATTCCGCAAGAAGCCGCAAATGGCATGGCCAAGGGGGTGAAGCCTGTATTGCCAGTGCATAAATGCGCGTCTACGAGTACATTCGTTCTGTGAAGTGTGGGAGTGACGACAACGTCAGCGTGCAACTTATGAAAAGTCAGTCTACTAGATATCTTTCAAAAAGTGGGCGGAGTTTTCCATGTGCCAACACACTGTACAGCTAGTTGTGCATGTTTAATTCGTTTATGCCTGCGAGGTGGAACTGTTTATTAACGGCCTAACGTTTCGACCAGATCGTCGTCCTCGGAGGCCTGAACGTAGCTCAAGATTTCTAATTTGCTTTCTAAACCGTCAAACGCCTCGTCCCCAGCGTTTCTGACGGTAACTTCAAAGAACAACCGAAATTCTCCTGTATGTGAAACTAGCTCATCAAGACCACCGCGGCAACAGCGGGGAAAAGCCGCTCAGTTAGTTGTTAGTAGTATGTGTGAGTTTCACTGTGCTGTCCTTTCAAAGAAATTATATGCACGTCTCACCGCATTACAGTAGCTGGCAATGCGCTGAGAATGGCAACAGATCATTTGTTACGGATAAGCACTCATTAGGATCCATTAAAAGTGACAATCAACCAACTCTTTAAAAATCAACCTTTTCTATTAATTCGTTTTTTCTTCGCTCCCACGCCATAGCTGGCGAACTGCAGAACGAGGGACTTCGCTGAAAAAATAAACACAAAATCGTGGACGAAATCTACAATGACTGTCTCAGAATATTTCGCTCTACGAAACAACAGTTTTTTTCGTGCGTGTAACAAGCTAAGGGCTATTGGCCAATCATAAGCCGGCAAATTGTGTTAAAGTCGACAGGTGCTTCTTTGTTCAAGAATAGCAGCCACCTCGTAGCAGTCAGTGGTCTGTGTGTGTCCGTCACTCAGGCAAGTCCTTCGCTTAAATACACCAATGACAAACTGCAGCGACTATGGATTAGAAGACGATCTTTACATGAGTGTGATGCACTCTTTGTCAATCATCGCTCTTTTATGAATCTATTCGCCTTTTACTGCATTGTCTACAAATCAACGAGGCAGATGGGCGCTTATAAATGGTATTTGCTTGCTTACCAAGCTTCATCCACAGTATTCGACATTGTGTACACGGGCTTTGTAATACCAGTAATCTACTTCCCAGTACCGATGGGATATCCTGGCTCTTGGCTGGCAATTAGACTATCTATCAGCGGTTACGCTGCGGGTGTTACGGTATTTCTTACGTGTTCGCTACTTACTGGCTGTATTCTCAACCTATTCAACTACCGTTGTCACATAGTCACTCCAAACCATCACATTTCCAAAATTAGCGAGAACGGTGAGTACATCACTGACAGTCATATCAGTCTCATCCTCCGTTAGCAGAAAAGATTTGAATGCATACCACCATCCTTCCTCAGGAAAAGACTTACAAAAAATCGCTTCCTTGAGAGATCCTTTTGGTCATGCTGAGAACAGAGCTTCGATAGCATATTCTGCAAGTATTTTTAGGCCACATCTACAAGAGTCTCGCTGTATCCCTCACTTATTTCATTTCATTGGCAGCTGGTCTAATTGATGTTTTGCCAGATCAAGAAGTAGCCAAGATATGGGTTATGAAGGTGGATTTATTCAAAACAGTTTGCTTCTTACAGAATTTACGGGAAAGGTGCATAGGTCTCATGGAAAAGAGAGATAGAAGCAAATAACGTTGCGAACGAAGTTTGCTCTCGCAAAAAGGCCTTAAGTAGCTATATCTACCAGTCAAAACGTAGAGTCAAATACTACAGTGTTGCTTAAGGTATACCGTTGTGCTTATTCTGAAATAAACGATCCACGCCTTACAATCTTCACATTAGACAATGGATTCCGTATGGCTATAACAGTCATAGTTCTGGCAATTATTGCATTCGGACTTATAGCACTGTGGATTATTCTCACCTTTCATTTCATAAGAATGAGCGGGAATCTTTCACAAAAGACGAAGCAAATGCAAAAACGCTTTCTCGTCTACCTTTGTGTACAGGTGAGTGACGATTTTACGTTCTATCGATGTACTTCTCACCCAGTTGCCGAGCGAGCTCGTGGCCGACGCTGCAATTCTCAGTGTGTTTACCAGCAAGGGACTCCGTCTCGGGTTTTTTTTGGTACAAACCATTTTCATTCTCAAAAAAAGGTTGACAAAAACCTCATCATTACTGGGTGATTTTTCGAATTTTTGTTATTGTCTGCCTGTTGATACAACACGTATTTGTGTGGAAATGAGTGAGTTGCAGAGATCTATGAGCTCTTCAGGTGGCTATTCCCATTCTATCTATGCTGATACCTATACTAACTTTAGTGTACGTTATTGGAGCCGGCACCAATGAAGGTGTGTCTCCTTGTTTGCCACAAAATTTGTTACCACGGTTCCTTCTCTCAGTGTACAGTTCTCAACGCCCTTTTCATTTCACAGATCACATTACAGTAATGTTC
The DNA here is from genome assembly GCA_036418165.1 of Cooperia oncophora. NCBI lineage: Eukaryota > Metazoa > Nematoda > Chromadorea > Rhabditida > Trichostrongylidae > Cooperia > Cooperia oncophora. The sequence goes on from MU950152.1 coordinate 3,055, forward strand.
TCCTATAATTCTGTATAAGGTTAATTTCGATGTGAAAAGAAGCATATGCAGTGCGTAAAAAAAGTACGTGGACATCTCAACTTTTGGTTCTGCGGAATTATCTTTGGATTTTGCGATATGAGACTTTCATTGTTGAATTCCTCATAAGCGAAAACATAGGAGTACACTACTGAGCACTTTGTGAACTACTGTACAATTATTTATTGTTTTGAAAAAGTTTCTTAATAACAAAAGTATGTGGACACTTAACAAAAAACAAAAGTATCATGAAAATTAGAAGTTGGTATTTCCTCCAGCGTTCACTATTACTTCGAACATTCTGTCTGGCATGCTGTGGACAAGATTTGTGATGGTATCTTCGTCGATTTCCTCCCATGCAGCAACTACCGCCTCCTTCAAGTCTCGCACGCTGTTGTACTGCCGACTGTTCATGTAGATTCGTCGAACCATGATCCTCCCCCTCCCCCCAGGTTTTCGATTGGGGTGCAGTCAGGAGAACATGCCGGCCAATCCATCACTTTGATACCATTGCGTTGGAGCCATTTTCTAGTAGAATTTGAAACATGCACGGCGGCGTTGTCCTGCTGCAGCACGTGTCCTGCGTCGTGGCCCGCTCAGAAAAGGCAAGAGGTTAGACTCAAGCACTCCTTGGTATTCCTGACTGTTCATACGCACGATGGGAAGGCAAGCTCCAACTTTCCGCTGCTTCCAAAACCACCCCATACCATCAAAGAGCCGCCTCCGAAATTTCGCCTCGAGAACACCAACGGATCGCGACGAAGGTCTCTCCAGTAGTGCCGATATCCATCTGGACCGTCGAGATTGGACTTTTTTCCATCAATAAAGTGTCGTGTTGTCTTTCTGAGTTGTGCCATATCGTCATTTTTGAGACCGATAGATTCATTGCAGCATGGATCTGTCTCACAGAAAGGGGGAGTTCGACGCACGGGCTACTCTTCTGAAGTCATATGAAAAAGATCGTGAACGCCTTGAAATAGGTGCTGAATGGTAGCCATCAGGATTCTGGAGGTATTTACCAACGCACGTCGCCGAAAGTCCAAGCTGTCTTGCAATTTCTCTATTCGAGTGTCCAGCAGCACTGAGAGCTCGAATCTGAGCTTGTTCTTCTTCGGAGAGAGTTCTACCACGACGAGGCATGAGTACAGATTAATGGGGAGTAGAGACGATAAAAATGGATCGCAGATTTGGAGCCAAACTTTGGACTTTCTCAGGTGTCCACATACTTTTGGTACAAACAAGGAAATTCTATTCAAAAACATGCCATGAAAGCTTAAACATCGCTCGAGTGCCCAATTGTAGGGTTGTCGGCTACGAGGAATCGATTGAGGAAGGATCCAGATCAAGAAAATCTTTGGTTACATTTTAAAATCAGATTTTGAGGTGTCCACATACTTTTGTTACGCACTGTATATATAAAGGGGGGGGGTAAAAAGATTCCACACCTGGCAAGATCTCAAGATGCCAAAGGCCCGGTGGCAGTAGAAAAGGTACCGAAGAGTAAGCATTAAGTGAAAAGGAGTATTTGCTGTACGGCACTCAAATAGGCCCTTCTATTCCCATGCATTGGACCCCAAAGATGAAGTCAATCTATGGTAGATTAATAGCCTAAGCAGGTAGCGGTTTGCTGGTAGCGCTATGCTCAGCTCCAACTTCGATCGTTTAGCATTACTCCCCCTCCCTTTACAGCGATAGTGAAAGCATCGTCACTCTCAGTTGTTTCATCTACGTTTAAGATTCAATCAGCTACCCATTCCAAGTTTTTTGAAGAAACGCTAGGCCATCTTGTAGTTAATGCGCGTTGGTAGGAGACCAAACCTCATTTTGTGTTCAGATTTTGGGGAAAGGGTCAAAAGGTATGACGGACACAAGTGTGCACGTTTTCAGTTTGAGAAGTGAGATCTTACATGAGAGCCGCTCTCAGACAGTCGCTCCCTCGCATGACTCGCAAAATCGGTCCCGATCTATATTAGTTCGGACTCCACCCGCTCACATTGAATGTTGCTCGCCCACGTCATAGTTGAACGCTCCTTCAAACGCATTCTCCTGGATAAGTCCTAGATCTGCTGAGTCTGCGCCTGGGATGAACAAGAACAAAACAAAACTGAATAGTTTTCATCGACTAGGAGAGGCTGCTACAGGGTCTATCTACATATGTAGGCAGGCATGCGACTAGGAAGAACTGCCCTTTAGAGTATCAAATGACTCACGCAGAGGGTGAACTTTCCTCAGCATGCACGGTATTGGCCTCTAATCTGACGACCAAAGCAGTGCAGTTTCCAGTAAACCATTATTATTTTTGTAACCTTTTCGTGTGGCGACGGAATACAATTACAACATTCTCATCGTAGCTCACTTCCTTGCACTAATAGCAGCATGTGTTAGGTGGTCTTGGGAATTACGCTCTGGCAATGATTGGGTCACACGGTTGTGTGTCATCGCTATCTGTGGTCATGTGTAACGAACCGTACAGGAACTATGCGACTGGACCTTTCAAAAAACGTGAGTTCCTATTTCAGAAAAACTTCCTTCATACAGGGCCACCTTTTCAGTCATTTTGAGCTGCAAATTCTGCCCTACTGTCAGTACGATCTATCTATCTGATATCTGATAGCTTCATAAGTATAGGCTTACAGGTTGTAGTGCGAACACTAGTGTCGATCATTCCCTTTAACGCACCGCAGATCGCAGTTGTGCAAGCATCTCAGCATCTCATTTCGTAACTTCTAAAAGATTCGACGCACTACGTGTGTTACGCGGATATGATGTCAGAAAGCTGTGAGGTAGGAGTCGTGAGGCGCAGTTTTGCTCATGTTGCTCCAACTCACCAGGAAAAACATTATTAGGGAGCTTCTTACGATCCATGCAGCGACACGCGCTTCTTGTCTCGGTCATTGCCCCTTCAGGGATAAGATCAACAGCCTGATTGATATTCTAGTGGCAAATCTCGTTAGCTTCTGAAATTCGCAAATGCTTTAGCGTGAACTTACATGTATTATGGGTTATATGCATTATTAATCAAAATACGTTGTGTTGTCTAGTGAGCTTGAATTTCAGTATGGAGAAGAAGAAAATCACGACTATCAAAGATACCAGAGATCACAATTTCTACACAATGTCAAGCGCTGTGATGAACAAGACTAGTTTCAGCTATAATGAGGTTAGAGGAACAATGTAGCTGAACTCGAGTATTCATGAATACGCTTTTGTGAATTACGCCTTGCTTGGCTGTTATGTTTGTTCTAATCAGAAGAATATTCACAATTTTCTGCAATTGTTCATAAAGATCTGTTATTTTCCGTGTCCTGTTTCCATGTACATGACCCTCTATCATCTTTTATGGTGCTGTCCTTTTGGGGATTCATGTATCCCCGAATGGGGAGCACATTCACGGGATGGACCACATTCTGTGCAATAAAAGATCCCAACCAGTGTCGCTGTCAGTCTTCAAAATGACATATGATCAATTTTGCTCATGTTGCTCCAACTCACCAGGAAATACATTATTAGGGAGCTTCTTCTGAAATGATGCCTTTCACGAGAACGATCACACGTTGACAATGTGCACGACGCGCGTGTGCGTTCCAGCAACCGTGTCTCCAGCAAGTGCTGCATACGGATTCAGTGGCGCGACTGCGTGGAGCCACTGAAATGACGGACGATAACGATTAAAGTCACCAAAGCCTTGTTAAAACAGTGGAAGAGCTCGCAGACACCTGCCGTGATGCTGATCCGACCCATAACACCTTGAGCATATGTGGGCCTACTCGTGCGCTGCTTCAAGGGCGAGGGAACACTGATAGACAGGGGAGTCTTTTAAATACACGCCTTTCATCTGTGTTGTAGAGAAGATGGATTGACACCACGTTAACCTTGCAATGTCAAGGCAAAGATTTAAGTCGAGGGGAGGAATGACGAAGTGTCAAGAGAACTTGGAGAAGCATAACAGGGCAGTGATTGATGGTCTCATGTGTGGGTGAACCATTTTACCGAGCTCAGCAGAGGGAATTTCTCCCCTTAGACAATCACGAGCCCTGCTGTAAATAACGAAGGGAAGACGGGCATACACACCATCCTGGTCACGACATCCCAATAACGTATGCCTAATCCACCACAAACACGATCGAGCATGGACAATCACCCCATATATATAATTCGCTTTGTCTGTTTGTTTGTTTGTAAGTTTGTAAGTTTTGTTTGTTTGTAAGTTTGTCTGTCCGGAAATTCGGTTCGACCTGAAGAACGACTTGGAGAGGTCGGGTCAAGGTGGGGATGGGTAGGGCATGGGACAAGAAATAAAAAGCACACTTGACCTATGGGAAGCCCCGCCCACAGTGGGCGGGGCACTCGCCGAAAGTTTGGGGTTCCGCAGAAAAATGTTCATAATTCGCTTCCGGAGCAGCTTAAAGATGGGAAAAAGGGAATAAGGTTAGTAAGGAGTCGCCAGACTAACTGTGGCAGACACATCCAAAATGGGCGGGGCGTACTCAAGGTGGGCGGTGCTTCTCATAAAACTCAGTAACCCGGTTCGCGAGAGTGTTTAGAAGCGCAAAAAGCTCAGTGCAGAATGTAAATATCTGGCGATGTTGGGCACAATCGCAAGATACTTATTTTAAAAGTTTGTTTTGGTTCCAGAACACTCCAGAAACTGGAAAAAAGAGGATCAAGGTCAGCAGAGGGTCGCCGGTGAAGACTGTAAGGCACAAACATGCGGAGTCAGACGGAAAATCTGTAAAATACTTCCAGAGCACTCCAGGGACCGGAATAAAAAGCGCCAAACGCAGAAATATAGAATGGTTCCATAACAGACTCCAGGCACCGGCAAAGACGAGCAAAAATGCAGGAGCTCCGCTATTGAAGCGAGATTTACGCGCCCATTCTGTGCGGAGCTGTTCGATGTTGTGAGCGGGCGAGCTTGTCGATGTTGTGAGCGGGCGAAGGTCAAAATTCACGAATTAGTTGCAGAGCAGCATAGGCACCGGGGACAGGTGGATTGAGGTCCACAAGGGGTCAGCGGACAAAGTGGAGGAGACATCTCAAAAATGGGCGGGCTGCTTTCGAGATGGGCAGGCTCTTGCTGAAAAATTTCGTGGTTCGCATCTGAGTGAGCTTGGAGATCAGGAAAACTTTTGGTGAAGAGAAACATATGGCGAGAGTTCAGCATGTCTGTGGTGTGTTGAGACCCGCCCACAGTGGGTGGAGTGTTCTCATGCACGGGTCCCTATTTTCACTGCGTTTTAGTGCATAGGTCGCCACACTTTTGAACACCTGTTGTCACACGAACATTTGATTCCAGTCGGTTCGCTGGCTGACGCCGGCGCGATTCCTTTTCTAATAGGGCCAGGCTTTGCCGGTTGCTTACTTCGTCGCGCCCACCTGCTTGCATATGTTTGAATGCTCAACTAATACCCGGTTTCTCTCTCATCTGCGCATTGATCAACGCTGCTTACCACCATTCATAGACGGTAATAGTGTCGAAAATAGTAGGTATGATGTTATTGCTCAAGGAGCGTTGACTATGTGTACAGGTGAAATAAAAGCCGGATAATTGTTGAGTATCCAGTGTAGAAGGAGGTAAGCGCGGCGAAGCCGCGCCCGCCCGGCGAAGCCGGGCCGTATGAAGGAGGCGCGCCGGCGTTAGCCGGCGAGCCGACTGGTAATATATATGCCCCCTTGGATAGACTCATCTGCGTTTTGCAAAATAATGATGATTTCAAAACTAATGCACTTTTGGACAGCTAAACCCCGCCCACCGTGAGAGGCTCCACCCATTCCAAAGCGTCTCCGCCCTCGTTTCGAATGGTGCAAATCGGCCGCGCAGAACCTCAGTCTGTATGGGCGGGGCGAGGCTCATGCGGCAGCTTCAAAAGGTCCAGAAAATGCGAAAATGTTGAAAAAATATCAAAAGTTCGCAAAAATTCGCGAAGTGAACGTGGCCAAGAAGCGGAGCCTAGTCTACGAGTACCTTCGTCGTGTGAAGAGTAGGGATGAAAAAGCCATGGTGAGAAAAGCTGTGAAATGTCGAAGTTTTCAAAAATCCTCTAAAAAAATGGGAGGATTTGTCCTCGTGTATCCTGTTTAGCAAGCGTTTATTCGCGAAATTAAAAAAAATACAGAGAAGTCACAAAAGCAGATGGAAAAAATTAAATTTGATTAATAATAAAATCACCACCGCGCTGGAACGTGTGCGTGGCTGTAGGGGCGGGTCTGCACTACAGGGGTGGCCAAAAAAAAGTCACTTTGACCAAGTCACATATCAGCAAAGTTTTTGCAGCCCAGACAGAGGACGTGGATACGAGTACCAGGGCGGAGGATACCCAAGATGTTCCTCTATAAACAGGAGCTGGCTCACGCCCACCTCCTTCAATGCTACACCCAAAAATAGGAAGTCATCTCGCGGTTCGAAGCCTAGACTGGAGAAGACTTTCGGAACTCATGTCACCTCCAAACTGCTGCGAAACTTCTAGTAAGGAGTCACCCATGGATAGCTTCTGGGGACCAGTACTCTCGATCTGGATGATTTCCAACATCGAGCAGCTTCGTTAACTTCGCTACGGTCTAGGACATCATCTTCACCGGTAGTCCGCCGGGGAGCGAGCGAGCGTGATATGGTGTGACAACGCGGGGGTTACCTAGAATGGGAAGACCGATATTTTCTTTGTAGACCCCGACTGAAGGTGAGCGCTGGCGGTTACATCAAGTAACTCGAGAAGAATATCCTCCCTACATGTGGTCGCCCGTACTTCTTGGAAAACTTTGTACTGCTACAGCATTGGTGCCACGTGGAATCGAAGGGCGTTGGAGAAACTCTCGCCTACTTGGAATGGAAGGGGGCTGAGTACCTAAAGAAGATGGAATATCCAAGTAGGTCACCTGACCTGAATCCAATTACCCGGTTCGGGCGGAGTTCAATAGGGTGGTCTACGGTGGCGGAGAAATCGACTATCTCGCTGATCTCAGGCACCACATCGCGGTCGCGTGCCAGAATCTCTCGATGGCGCTCCTCCAGAAGGCTGTGGCGGAGTGTCATGATAGTATTTATATGCTCTTTAATATGGTGGTAAAAATGTCCGATCAGAATTTATAAAGTGTAACTTATAGCGCCTCGAAAGTCAATGAAGCAAAGTGACTTTTTTTTGGCCCCCCTGTAGCAGTAGTAAGGATGGACAACCAGCTCTCAGATCTGCTCTGAAAACTTGTGAATCTCGTTTACGTTTTGTTTCGTTCAAGTTTCAAGTTTGGTTTGAAAAGTCGTTTATTCGAGTGAAAATGTTACCGAACTAGCATGACGACATCAGCTGGTTGAGATTCAGCAAGGAGAATCTCACCCATTAGGATTTTCTGGACTCGCTCAACAAAAGAGGCAACCACCATACAATCGAATCTTTGAGGATTCACCGTTTCTATTAATTTGTTTTTGCTTCGCCTCTACGCCATGGGGGGCGGATTGCAAAACGAAACATTGCGTTGAAGAAAATTAACAGAAAATCGTGAACGAGGCGTCTACCTACCTGCCCCAAGATATTTCGCTCTGTCGAACACAATTTTTTTTGTGCGTGCCAAGCGGAGGGCTATCAGGTCAATTATAAGCTGCCATATAGTATATGAGCCAACAGGTGTGTCGCGAAAGCGACTTCAACCTTTGAATTCTCAAATTGTCAGGTTATATTATGTTATATTTGTATTTTTGTGTCATGTGCTGTATGTTTGCTTACTAATATGAAGTTTAGTTCAGATTTGTTCAGTTAAGCCAGCTTAAGCAGTTTGATCGCGGCAGATCATTCAAAACGATCCACACATCGATCTGGCGGGAACATGGCCTATAAAAGGACAACGCCGACGCGGTTTGGCACTTCGACACTTCGCTCAACTCAC
>MU950155.1:3581-14409 GCA_036418165.1 Cooperia oncophora
GTTTATCGAAGCCGCATGCTTTGCGGCATTTCCAGCCGAGGATTGCGATCTCATTTCATAATTCACTATGCTTCGCAATCGTACGATCAGAGCGATATCGCGAAGTATGAGAGCATCTCAAGAGATTCGTGGATTTCGTTTAGTGCAAAGGCGGACTGTTGAAGGATTGCTTCAGTAAAACCGTCCGCCTTTGCACTAGACGAAATCCACATTGAGACTCGAAGGGGTGTCCCTTTCGTTCGGGTAAAGGACATTCGGTCCATAATTCCGTGACCTTGATTCTACTGATTATTCCTTTTAGTTTATTCTGCGTTCCTTCTAGTCTGTTCTGCAGCGAAAATCTCAGGAACCCGATAGGCAGCGGTGAACCACCTATCTGGCACGTGCCTGTGACAATCTCACAATGTAAGAATGCGCGATTTTGTGAGAAGCTCTGGATGTGACTGAGCAGTGTTCGTGCCAATTAAGTCATTTGAATAGTAGTTTCATTTGGTCAAAATATTACAGGGAATTGGCAGTCTTTGTCGCCTTTTAAGTGCTTGGTCGAAGACTTTAGCGGCTCACTTCCCTTAAATTAAATATCGTTGCAAAAGCCTTCTCTACCGAGTTCAACAAGCAAAGTGTTCCTCAACAACTTTCAAAGTCTATACAACTAAATACACTGCTGAGGCGTTCACTTGTAGATAACATCATTTGTGAGCGTATTTGAGTGTACTGTACACTCTACTGCGTGTGAAGGGGCGTGTCAGATAGGATGGGTTTAGCGCCGCGCCAAAGTTGTTCCCTGGTACGCCCATTCACCTGCAGTTAACAAAAGTGGTACTGGTAACACTCATTTTGTGAGACGGTTCCTTAGTGTCTGGCGACTCTGTGTTCCTGACAAACGCTACAGAACAGCGTTCATGAGACTGGATTTTGAAAGGAGTGGTTCCTTGGTTCCTGCTTAGTCTTGATAGGACTCACTAGCTTGAATAGGCATGGACTACAAATTTATGCTGATTTAAAAAATGTAGATACTCCAAGTGGAATATGAGCAAAATGCCGAAAAACAAGTTTGCTTTTCAGATGATGATGGTTTTAGTGGTATGGATTGGCTTGGTACCCATCCAGAATCACTAAAAGGTTTTTCTTGGCGTGGTGGTAGCAAGCGAGATACAAATGGAATCCTCATTTGGAGTCAGCCTTTCATAATGAAAGATAAAAATGGAGAAGAGGTACATTCTTTTATGTTGGCTCTTGTGTTCACAGGTTGTCTTCACCAGTCTCATTTCTCAGTGAAGTCACTGAGCAGTCGATATGATTGGTATTTGTTTGTAGTGTAACGATTCGAGGTGAAGATTTTGTGATACAGCGCAGAAAAGGTTCTGTTTTCAGATTGCTGTCATCCTTATGGATACACAAGGTACATTTGACTCGCAGAGTACCGTCAAGGATTGTGCTACCATTTTTGCGCTTTCTACCATGGTTTCTTCAATACAGGTGCTGTTTTCACAGAAAAAATGCTTTTTACTACATGTTGCTTACCGCAAACTACGTACTCTCCTAAAATGATCTGATAATGGTTTAATAATCGTTTAACAAACGTGTTTCCAAGTCGGGCATAAATAGGTTTTGAATGTAAGGCTGCGTCCATACTTCGCGACAGTAGCGGCGATCGCCGCGATCGTCGGTACATGGCAGAGCGCGCCCCAACGCTATTACTTGGACTGCTCGAAGGTTTAGGGAAGAAGCGACTCAATTGCATGCTTTTTTTTCCTTTAACTGCAATTTTCTTAGGTACTGAAGCTTGGTTTGACACAAAGAAAGGTGAACCCAACTTAATGGCTTTTGTTTTCTATTTTCTTTCTTGATTCAGGATAGAAATGAGCAAAAAGCGTGAGAGCTTCATTTAGGGTAGGTTTTTATTGTTTCTTTTTTCATTCGTCGAGCTTATACATGAGGTTATAAAGTTTTCACCTGTTGATGTTGCGTAAAATGATTAGTGTTTTGGTTCCTAGGTGAGTTTCTTTCTGTTTCTTTTTTTTCTTCGTTGTTTGAACTCGACTTGTAAACTATAAATGTTTTGGAAGTTGGAACAGTTCAGACGATAGGAACTTTTAAGGCGCTTGTATAAATTGAAACAATAAAAACAAAAGAAACAAAAAGAAGCTCACCCAGGAAATGGAGTTGGCCTTATCCCGACCTAAAAAGAAGTGAAACCTCCTTACCTCATATTCCAGATCCGCTTATGTATAGAAAGTCGTAAGTTATCAGTTAGTAGCCATTATTAAGAGAAAAGGTCTCACAAGTTGGATTCCCTTATTTATCAAGCGAGCGGTCCATAATAGCGTTGGGGCGCGCTCTGCCACGTACCGACGATCGCGGCGATCGCCGCTGCTGTCGCGAAGTATGAACGCTGCCTAACCACTTATTGCCCGGTATCTGATTCACGGCTTGTTGCAGTAGGTTAAGACGTCACTAAGAATTTAGCTGTGCTTTTTCGATTCCGTTTTGCTGTCTATATTAGATCAAGCAGTTCTTTCCAATTTAGATAATAGATTTCAAAGCGAAAATTTGTTAGAGGTGACCATTTTTCAGATATACAACTTGCTACATAACATTCAAGAAGATCACTTGCAACACTTACAAATGTTCACCGAGTATGGACGATTAGCCATGGAGGAAAACGATAATAAACCCTTTCAGGTAAGCTGTCCTCTTTTGATATCAGAAGTTCAATTCGGTGCAGGCGCATGACCTCCAGATTACAAGAATGCTGAGTTATGGGCAAAAGTCGTGCCCCAGGCGGGAGTCGAACCCGCACCTCACGCTTTCCGGGCGAGTGCGCTATCCGTTACGCGTAACGGATAGCGCACTCGCCCGGAAAGCGTGAGGTGCGGGTTCGACTCCCGCCTGGGGCACGACTTTTGCCCATAACTCAGCATTCTTGTGATAACATTCGGAACGCGAACTGCGGCGTTAAACAGCAGTCATAACGAAACAGCTTCAAAAACTTCAGATTACAATTAAATATTACACTAGAGGAGATGGATTGGCTGGAAGGAATGTCACACCTTGTTTGTTGTATTCATGTAAGAGGGGTTTTTCTTCATGGTCACTCCTACGCATATTACAGTAGAATAATCTCTCATGCCCTTGATGGTAACTAATGCTGACACTTTATTGTTTCTGTTTCGCCAGTTTCCCAGAACATATATGGGAAGGGGTTGAATGTCGAATTTGGCGGGATCGGTGAAGATGTCGCGTTGAGCATTTTCCTGCTTTCATCCACGATTCATGAGTTTCTGGGTTGTGGTCTGATAATGTAAGGAGGATCTGATTTTGATTCAGTTATTTGTTCATAGCCTTGTTGTTACTTTTTTTTACATAGAATCGCTATGGCGTAGGAGAAGGCGGGGGAGGGCGATGTCACTATTTAATGAGGACAGCGTTGAGAAAAATTACCGACATCAATTGAGAAGAATGATCATGTCTGGTTGACGACAGCACTGGAGTTATCGAGTTGAGGAGGTTATTATCTGCTGTACTAATGTGCAGTAATCTACCGTCGTAAAAAAGAAGTGAATGAACTGAGAACTGTTTTTTTACCAGTAGCTCCTCACTAATCTTCTATAAAAAACAAAAGTACGTAGTAAGTTCGAAGGCAGGCATTCAAATGGTATGAGCAGAGTAGTCGATCGTAGCTCGAAGGTGCTTCAGGGATATTTTGTCACAAAACTTCAACGCTTTTCTGGAAGGCTTTGGCGAGCAAGGCTGTCTGATACCTCGTTCGACAGGCCTCGTTCTTTCAGCCGGAGCACATAATATACCACAAGTTTGACGGGTGCTATTCTGTCGGGCACAAAATCAGTAAAGGCATAGGGAGATCAGTAAAGTCGTTCTCGCCTGCGACCTATGAGCTGCTGCTGAACCCTGATGAAGCGCGAGCAATCCGAAATTGGGTCAGTATTGTATGCAAGCAACTAGGAACATCTCCCGCTCCACTTCCGAACTGCTGTTCTGTTATCGCCAGAGTGCTGAGTTATGGGCAAAAGCAGACAAAAGCAGACGGGACTCATCCCGCTTGCCGGGCGGTTGCGTTATCCATTGAGCTACCGGAGCCCCTCTTACTATCTCAGCTCAATGGCTTCAGGCCTTACACCACATGTTCAACGTGATCAGCTGGTTAGCTGATACAGGCAATGAACCGCGAAGCTAAATTCTTTCACATATTTTGAAGAATAGCGCACACGCCCCCGTGAAAAGCCGCTCTTTTACACTAGAAGTGCTTTTTTGACAGGAGCCTTGTATAGGAAATTATCTCCGGTAGTTCTTTCTTGTGGTTTATTTTTGGATTACTTAGGCAAGCTGTAAGCTTTGCTGGACGCCATTGCATAGCATCCTAGAGTTTAGGACTTTCTATATAGATTTGAACTGATAGTGTACCCTTCCCCCTACAAGGTATCTTCGCCTTTTTGTGTAGCCACATACCACATTCATTAGTAATTGTAATGTATTCCAGTCTTTGCAATTCCTCGTTCGTGACTGGTCTTTCCCATATGAAGCGGAGTTCGGTTATCAAGGAGGACAACGTATTCTCGACGATCGGTTGCAGGTACTTATCATACTTTATAAAGCCATGTTTTTATGTTAACTACAACCACTGAGATCTAGGTCTCAGCGAAACAGCATCCTGAGCTGCAGCAACTGCGAAAACATATTCGTAGTTGCTTTGATAGCATTACATGTTTCCTAATGCCATATCCTGGCATTAAGGTAGCTACAAATCCAGACTTCAACGGTTCTTTAGCAGGTTAGTTTTTTTTCCTAATTTTTTTTTCGAAAGATTTCATTGTCACTATTAAAGATATCGAGCCCGAGTTCCAACAACAGTTACGCGTGATGATTCCACGCATACTTGATTCATCCAACTTGGCAACTAAGGATATTAATGGACATAAAGTGACGTGTAGGGAGCTCGTTGAATATTTCAAGGTAATTACAAGTCTGCTTTGCCCCGGGGGCTGTACTTACAGTCACAGCCCAAAGAAAAGAGATCTAGTCTTACACTTCAGGCATACATGAAGATATTCCAAGGTCAAGATCTACCCGAGCCAAAATCCATGCTGATGGTTGGTTATATGCCGTTTCCTGATTTCATTGTTTTCAAAATTTCTTGTCATTTCTGAATTCGATTATAAAACCGGGGACAATTGGCGAAGATTAAGGATTTAAAAATGTCTTGCACACTTCAAAGCATCCTGAGCACGTCTAGTGAACTGGGCACGTGCCACCGCTGGTGAAAATAAAATACGACCCTCCGAGTTTCCGCCTCTGCTACAACCCCTCCCCCCTCGCCATTGCCCATCCTTCCTACTATCTTGCCAAGTTCTCCCAGCCTCCTACCGCATTTTTCGGCACTTCCAAACAATTTCCAATTTTTCCGCGAAGTTTGCTATCGAGCGTAAAGAGAGAGGGCCGTCACCAGACAACACAAAATAAATAATATCGGAAATAGCTGCAGTAGTTCTGAAATGCCACCTGTTAAGTGGGGACGCCGAAGAACGTCGAGCTTTACGATTAACCCCCCCCCCTCACCTCGAGAATGGGCATATACGACCCCTTACTAGAACTTCCCCAGCGATGTGCGTGAAACCGAATAATCATTATCATAAAAAATTTTCTCATCCCATTTACGACCCATCCCTCTCGTCAGCGACTAAATACGACCCTACTCCCGCATGGGGATTCCACAACGTACAATGTGCCCTGTTAGTGTGAAGCGTAGGTTGAGGCCTTGATAATTATATTAGCGCAGTATAGATGATCGATGATAGATGATGGTGATGATATAGATGAGATGATGATGATACGTGGGGCTGCCAAAAAGAAGTTCCGCGCATTTTCCTCCTCATTCTTTGAAGTGCAGTGGGGTGTGGTGTCGAAGAATGTAAGCTGCGCAAAAAAAATCTTTTGCAGCAGTTTACGCACTCCTGAACAAACGTGAAGCGTTTTCCAATTTCTCCCAACGCTTTGGAATATTCACTTCATGCCTAATATTTCTGTTAAACATTCCGTCATCTTCCTAGTGAAAAGAGCATTTTACAGGCAACTGCTGAGGCGAACAACCTGGCTGCTGTTGCCAGTGCTCGAGCTCTTTATCAGAGAGAAATGGAGGAGGTGAGTCCTCTCTTATCCACCTTTGCACCTTACAGTGAATTATCTTTCAGATCTGTGGTGGTGACACCCCATATATGAGCACCAATGAACTACTTGAACAGCATCAAATGTGCAAAGTGCGTTCTATATTTTTACTTTTGTAAACTGGCAACACTATTGTTCGTTATTTAGAATGATGCTATTCGAGAATTTCGTAATGCCCGTAAGATGGGTGGAGCGGAGTACAGTGTACAGTTTTTAGCGAAACTCGAGGAAGAAATCGAGGTAAGTGGGGACTTTGTCCATTTGAATGGTGTTTCCTAAAAGAAAAAGGTAAAAGGAACTTCGAGTAAATCGTTGCACCTAGAAGGTTACCGAGTTCTAAGTGGAATTTCAGATTTCCGGTATTAGACCCGCTTTGCAAGACTTCCTTTTTCTCTGATGTAGCTATTTTTTGAGACAGCTCTTTAGTGGTGTTATCGTGTTGCACCTCTTTGTTTATTCAGTGTAGTACGGTGTGCATGAGAGTTGGGGAAGTGTTTATCAAAAGAACTTTACCACACATAGCACAACTAGCCTCAAATAAAGCCTACGGCGCTGGTGACCTCTTGCGGAATACATTTATGGGGATTACGGGATCCTCCTGTGAGGCATGCCTCTACTTGATAAATTGAGGACAGTGACGGCTGAAGAACTATTTAGCCTATTCAGTTTGTAGTAGTCCTAGGCGGGTTTCTGGTACCTGTAACCCCGAAAGGATGAAAGGTTTAATTGGCTGCATTTGGGTGAAGGCTTTGACCCTTGGTACATGCGCTTAGCAAATCACTACAGCACATTACTGCATTACCTCCGCTTCACTGTTTGTCTTGTAAGCGAGGAATTTGGTCTGTTTGTCTATCGAATTGTGTGACTTAGCTTGCACTGTGTTTATCTTTTGATTAGCCTATTACTGATAGACCTGAAAGAAGCAGGTATGCATTACTCGAGCGGGTGGAGTTTTTTCTGGGTAGACTTTGTAGGAGACACGACATGACGGAGATATAAGACGCGTCATCTCAAGTATCCAATTTCTTTCTATGTGAGTCTGGGAAAAGTGCAGGCTCCGAAGAGTTTGAAGAGATCGAAACTTTTGTTTGTTTCGAGTAGAAACAAAGCAAGCAGGCATCGGATCTAATCGTTGGGTCGCTCCAGTTCCGGACATCCTATGAATAGTCTGCTTTCTAAAAGACCGCCATGTTACACATTCGTGGTAGCGCAGTGTTGAAAAGGACGCCAGCTGATTCATTATCAAGTAGGGGCGGTGTAGAAGAGAAGCCACATTGGTGTTAATTTGCTTGTATTGAAATTCATAATCCCAGATCCCATCAGTTGCACAGGAAGTTAGCTCAGTCGGTCAGCAATACGGTTACATGTAAACCTGTAAACCTCCATTATCCAACACATCCATGGGAAGTAGCAAAATGCTGCCTCCCCCCCCCCCTTCCCGCCCCATAATGTGCTGTGTTAGAACGCAATGGACGTAGTAGTCAAACTGGAAATATTACCGACAGCCCAGTCACCACCACGTTCAGTTGAAGCCCACGGCCACGTCTACCGCATACTAGGGATTTCAAGTGTATCCTTCGACAGCAAGAATTGACGAAAAAATCATAGAATAGAAGAATTGGCGAAAAGGATTATAACCGTATCTTGAAGAACTGAAAAATTGACAAAATGCAAAATTGGGTGCTTGACAAGATGAATTGATACTAGTTAGTATACCTGTGTGAATAGACGATTTTTGGTTCAGGATAGCTATGAGTCTTATCTGAAGATGAACAATGGAAAGAACTTGTTCAAGTCTATGCGCACACCAGCTGTTCTCGTCACGTTGATGATTATCGATTATATATGTCAAGAGTTCTGTCAAATGATTGGACTCAATATGTTCGCAGGTGAGTTGCTCGCTAAATTGGATGAGTTCAGAGAAGGGGCTGTATTACTGCATTTGTAGGGATCTTCTCCTCCATATTGGTGATTGTTATTGGCGCACTTACGGTTTGGGCATATGCAAGGTATTCCGGTACGTTGCGCGAAGCAAGTGGTTGGGTGAGTCTTTTTTGTATGGTGTTTATATTTGTATTGGTTTAGGTTATTTGCCTTGATATTTCCTCTTCAATACGCCGACTCAATTTAGGTTGATGATGCTGTCACCTTCTTGTGGACTAACTTCATTTCGCCGAATGCTGGTCAACTGGGTGCCCTGGGCGGTGCCATTCAACTCAGCGATAAACTTACCGTAAGTTTTTTTTCTATATTTTATAAACTTGAATTTCCCATTCTGTATGTTTTGCGGTCAAAATTACTCGATTATTGAGTTTTCGCTTGATTTTACAACTGCTTTCAGTTCTACGAGTTCCATTCTCATTTTTTTCAGTTTTCAGTGTTACATTGCTCGTAGATTTCTGGCCCAGACTGGTGACGCAGGCATTTTGTAGACCCCTGTAAAGCTAACAAATTGATCCTAGTTATGGTCAAACCACTTATTCAAGTTGGTCCACCCATCGCGTAGGTTCTTCCCTCACGCTTATAGTCCGGCAAAAATCCGTTATCCTCATCTCCATGGCTCGCGGTCGCTTATTCGTAGCCTACTGCATGAAATGCCGTCTTCTTGAAGGAAAAACAAGAAGTGGCGTGTCTCCCCTTAGTCCTATGCAACATTTTTGGCATCCATTTTCTTCATGCGTTATGTTTTTATTGTTGTTAATGTTCTGGAATTCAGGGGGAATGAGCCAAAACTAGCATGTTTTTATTCATAATGACAATATGATTGGTTCCACGAAATGATGAAAAGTTGAAAAAAAATCCCTTGATATCACGCTGACTAAATGAGGCGGTATCGGCTGTACGGCGTAGGTCTGACTCATTTATTTCTCTTTTTTCACCACCTAGGTCTTGATTAGCGCTCCGAGACTGCTATGACTAGCATTGTTGACCGAAAAAACTAACAATGCTCAGTAAAAGAGTGCTTGAGTTTGGCAACGGAGCTACTATCGTATTGTACTGCATGTGAAGTATTCAAGATCATAGACTAGTTAGTTTGAGAACGCAGATCCGCTTCCCTTCCCTCACACCCGTCCAGCTCTTCGATCCCACATTACTCCTTGCTGAAAAGTACCCATCAAAAGCCTAGATGCTGCACAATAGAGTGAGTGTGTGGCAGCGTTATCTAGCGCGCTTCTGAGAAAATGTAGCTCAGGGTTCCCGAGACATGCAAATGCAAAGGGAATCCGAAGTTTCCTTAGCAGCCGAGGGAGGGAAACAGCAGTATTTGCTGAGGAAGCGGATGATTGGATTGACACTTCATGCGATTCTTTTGTGACCGTTAGCCCTGAGCGATTACCGAATGTGTTTTACAAAACGCCAACGAACATCGGAATGATTGCTAGCTCGATGCTCAGACTTATTTGCGAGAGAATGCTCCGAATTCTTCTAGCTGAAAGAAACCGCTGGCCTACTCAGGAACAGAAACGAATGGTGGTGTATTTGCTCCCGTCCGAGAAATTCCATGATGAATGGAATAACAGTTCTTAGTTACATGTGGTGGGGTATTGTATGTGTTGAAGAAAAGGTCATTACCAATAATACCTGTTACTACTCTGTTTATCCATGGGAAATTTCCCGTCCCGAGGTTGTGCTAGAAAAAAAGTAATCGAGCCGTAGACGCAAGACGATTCACACCCTTGTTGCTTCCCATCGATATACGCAAGTCAGTTCTCAAGCCATCCTGCTGTGGGAGTACAAGACACACTTGTTCACAATCCATTACCAAATTTTCTTGGCGGTGGATACACTTTCGCAAGAGCTTTGTTGCGGTAGAAGCGCCCATTTCATTCACAAGCGCGCATTCTACTTCCATTTAGAATGGCGGTGGCTTATTAAATAGGATATGGCTTATACAATAGCTTGCTGGGCCACCCGATGTACAAGTGGGTGTGCTTATCCTCACAGACGAATCTGGTACCAATTGGCCATTCCCGGGGCGTAGAAGGCTTGCTTGGAATCAGCGGAAGCCGCTCCGGAACCTGGCATCCGGACCGTCCGCATTGTAAGCGTGTCACCCGCCCTTGCACTGTCTCCGCCTCATCACTCTTTTGCCTGTTGTGATCTTCTAAAATTGCTATTTGTGTGATATTTCGGAAAGGCTAGGGTTATTCCGTAACAACGCTCTACTTTATTATTCTGTTCTTCAGAATTCAACTGCATCAACATCGAACTCAGTGAGAGAGCGGAAAAAGAAGTGATACGTTCAAACTAAATCGTTGTTAAATCACACTCATCCTCTTTGAAATGACATAGCGTTTTGTTTTCGTAAACTAGTCAGTTTTCATCCTTTTATATTGATTTATCTCTTAGAAGTGGTGCAATTCCGCTGTGCGTTCGTTATTAAGTTTTATTTGATGTATGTCATCCTTAACAGTTTCGGGCTTTTCGTTTTTACCTCTTGATTTTTCAAGGGATAGTTTTACTTCATTTAGAGTTTTACTCTATATTACCTTGCTCCAAATACAGGGTTAGATCGCTGTTACTCGTTGGCGATCGTGTTCGTCTTTGCCCACGTATGTGGTGATTGCGCGCATACGTATTTGATACCCTCTCTCGTTAACGCTTGTTACGCACCATGCCTTCTTCTTCCAGTCAGTTTTCTGTA
>MU950158.1:0-20088 GCA_036418165.1 Cooperia oncophora
AGCAGGCATTTCGCAGTTCTGCTACTATTTCCTTGTGTTATTTCACGTTAACTGATAAGTTTCACTCCAGGTAACACCTGCTCACCATCACCATTGGCCCAATTGTTCGCACTCAATAACGAGGTTCTTGTGTCTTAATGGAACGACTATGGTTTATTGCATTTACTCAGGATCAAGAAAGTTTTGGAGGAAAAATCATATATACTTTACATATATTTCCACTGCTCTACTCACTGCGCAACTCTGCACATACACCCAGTCTACGGACACTGGATCGTGTTAGGAAGGATGCGTCTGGCGTGATGCTAGAACGTTCTCTACCAGGTTTCGCAAAGAACAGGTCTGCATACAATGTTACTGCTGCGCCGCTGCCGACATTAGAGCATTAGAGATCTGATGAATGCCATCTCTTCACAACGCAGGCTAGGCTTGCCCAGCGCAAAGTTGGACTTCATCTCGATTTTGACTTGAGTTAGGGTCGTGAGATCTTTTTCTGCCGATGTAATGACTTAGTTCGGAAAGCAGCATGCAGTTGGAAGTGCAATGTCTAGACTACACCGGTGCGAGGGAGAGCCATTCAGTCGTCTCTTTCTACTAGTTTCGTCAACCCCTTGGCATGGCGCTGCACGTTCGAGTAGAGTATCCCATTCCCATCAGTGCGTTTGAAAGTAAGAAGACTGAGCGCCACGTCTGCCTTAGGAGCCTTGTCGTGTTGCGTCATCGCGTGGGGTTGCCACCTACCTACCCTTCCGACCGACTTCATCCATGAAGAGCGGTTATGTGGGGAACAAAGCTTGCTTGACAGCTGGTGACAGCTGACAGTAGTTTGATATGGATTCACCTTACCACGGTTCCGTAGCAAGTCCATTTCCAGCACTGGATGCTCAGACCTGCCTTCATCATCTCATCGAGAGGTCACACTTTTTGAACTTGCCGTGCCAGTGGTAGATAACATTAGATTGAAAACGTTCTCCAGGTGTGGACAGGATGCATTAAGGTTGAGGCCACGCAGGTGCAGGAACAGAATGACATGGCAAAAAGGTGTTCAAATGGCACGAATATCAAAAGGAAAAAATATCAAAAGGCATGTTCTATACTCTGGTAAGCACTCAACACGATTTTGCAGCCCCTTTACACCTCTATCAAATGACTGCTTATTTGCCCCGATCAATGCGCAAACAGGCTATCGGGATCTAAACAACATGCAATCTAGTTCGCTGCGGACGAAGGGTTGTGTCAGGCGGGGTGAGTCTGGCGCGGCGCCAAACCAGTCCTCCACTTGTTGCGGAAGTGAGCAAGTAACAAGACTGTATGATATCGTCGTATAACTCGTTTTCTACTAACTGCTGTCGCTTTGAAACTGGCAGCGAACGGGTTTGGCGCTCATCACTCATCTGCCTGACACGCCCCTTCATCCGCAGCGAACTAGAGCATAATCGCAAGGTATCCATACTTTCTTTCCAACCCAACATAACTACTAGTAACTTTTCCTGTTTTAAACATATAGCCGACTATTTTAGCCCATCCCCCACAAATCCTATCCGCAGCCTCATCGTGGCGTGGGGGTGAACGGTTTTGGACTGTTCCAAAAACGTACCAATGCGGAGGGTGCCACGTCAGAGCCTGGCGAGCTACGCGTGGTTAAATTTCTTCTCGCCGAAAACAGTAACAATTATGGGCCTCATTCCCCTGAACCTGAGGGAACCACCGACAGGGCGACGTCGGCTGGGACCGCTCGGGCGAGGCTGCAAAAATCACAGGGCCAACGGAGATTTGAAGTCGCCCAGGACTAGGATGACGATCTGTACTTTCAACGCACGGACGCTTGCATCGGAAGCTCACATCGAAGATCTGATGTTGCAAGCCAGGAAGATCAAGTACGACGTCATCGGACTGACCGAGACGAGGAGGCATCGCCCGCTACACGCCGTATACGAGACTGGAGAAGAACTGTTCCTCGGAACATGCGACAGCAGAGGCGTTGGCGGTGTGGGCGTCCTCGTCAACACGCACTTGGCCATGAACATCGATTCGTACGAAAATCTGACGACCCGAATCGGACGTTTGCGATTGAGAAGATGTGGTTCAACTCCAGCTTTGACAATCTTCGTCGCCTACGCACCAACATCAAGCTACGACGAGGATGAGCTCGAAGCGTTCTATATGGAATTGGAGAAGTTCTACAAGGAAGATCATACCTTCTTCAAGGTCATCGTCGGTGATTTCAACGCTAAGATCGGACCAAGAAGAACGGCTGAAGAACTTCACATCGGAACTCACGGAACGGAGTGGAATGAGCAGGGTGAAAGGCTGTCTGAGTTTATCATGTCGACCCATACCATCCATGGTAACTCGCAGTTCCAGAAGCCCTACTCTCTACGCTGGACATGGGAGTCTCCTGGTGGACAATTCCATAACGAGATCGACCACATCATCTGCAATCGAAGGTTTTGCCTGACCGATGTCGCTGTTGTCCCTAAGTTCTACACGGGATCCGACCATCGTCTCCTTCGCGCAAGATTCCGCTTTTCGATGCGAGGAGAGAGAGCCGCAAAGTTCAAGAAGCGAAGCCCAAGACCTTCATCAACTGGGATCACTTCACTTCTCTCGCTGGGCTCTGGGAGGATTCTGTCATCGACAACATCGACGAGGAATACGAACGGCTTGTTGCACATCTTCACGACTGCGCCAAGAAGTCAGAGGGTTCCAAGATTACCAAGAAGCGTCTATCTCTGGAAACTCTCGAGCTGATTCGCCAACGTGGAGCCGCACGAGCCGCAGGCAATTACCAGCTGACGTCTGAGCTTGCGAAGCTATGCAGAGAAGCGATAAAGGAAGACCTCAAGGAGAGAAGAGCAGCAGTACTGGTGGAAGCCGCAGAGGCTGGGAAGAGCATACGCAACGCCCGCCGCGACTTCGCCAACTGTAAGACCAAGATGACCGCCCTCCGACGTCCGGATGGAACAATCACCGCATCCAGAAGGGCAATGGAGAAGGTCATCCACGACTTCTACTCGGATCTCTTTGACAGCCACGTCCACCTGCAACCATACCGCTTGGAGCAGGATGGATATGTCGTTCCTGCAGTTCTCCCTTCCGAAGTCCGACACGCCATCTCGTCGGTGAAGAATCGTACGGCACCCGGTCCCGACAGGATCAGACCCGAACATCTGAAGAATCTTCCGCCAGTTCTCGTCAAAACTCTGGCTCGACTCTTCACGCGCTACCTGTCGGAATGCAAGGTACCCACCTCGTGGAAAACCAGCAAGACTGTGTTGCTGTACAAGAAGGGAGACCTGTACGACATTGGCAATTATCGCCCAATCTGCCTGCTGTCTGTAGTCTACAAACTCTTCACACGAGTCATCCTGAACAGGATTGGCAGAACACTAGACGAAGGACAGCCATGCGAGCAAGCAGGGTTTCGAAGAGGATTCAGCACGATCGATCACATCCACACGGTAACGAAGCTCATCGAAGTATCGCGAGAGTACAAGATGCCGCTATGTCTCACGTTCATCGACTTGAAGAAAGCCTTCGACTCCGTTGAGACAGAAGCGGTTATCGAAGCCCTGGGCAACCAGGGTATTCCTACTCAGTACATCAGGATTCTTCGTGAGCTCTACAGCAACTTCACGACCAAGATTTCACCATTCTACAAGGAGATCATCATTGATGTGAAGAGAGGGTCCGACAGGGCGACACCATCTCGCCCAAGCTCTTCAGCGCCTCTCTCGAGAACGTCATGCGTCAACTGGAATGGGAAGACATGGGAGTGAAGATCGACGGTCGGCAACTACACCATCTCCGCTTTGCTGACGACATCGTTTTGATAACACCAAACATCGAGCAAGCGGAACGAATGCTGGCTGAATTCGACTGCGCGTGTGGAAAAATCGGTCTACGGCTGAATCTAACGAAGACGATGTTCATGAGAAACGGATTGGTATCTGATGCCCCATTCACGCTCAACGGAACGACCATCTCTGAATGCTCTAGCTATGTGTACCTAGGTCGTGAAATCAATATGATGAATGACCTAGCTCCAGAGCTGAGCAGGAGGAAGCGAGCGGCTTGGGGAGCCTTCAAGAACATCGAGGGAGTAGCGAAGAAGACGAAGAACACCAAGCTCCGTGCCCACCTCTTCGATTCCGCGGTCCTTCCTGCCTTGACGTACGCCTCAGAGACTTGGACTCTACGAAAGCAGGATGAGCATGCGGTCGGCGTTATTCAACGCGCCATCGAAAGGGCGATGCTCGGAGTTTCCCGCTACACGCAAGTGAGAGAGGGAATCCGGAGCTCCGCACTCCGCCAACGATCGAAGATCAGAGACGCCGCCGCATTTGCCAAGGTTTCGAAGATCAGGTGGGCCGGACACGTCATGCGTTTCGAGGACGACCGCTGGACCAGAGCAATCACCGACTGGATTCCACGGGATGTCAAGCGAACGCCTGGACGACCGCCTATGCGATGGTCAGACTTCTTCGTGAAAGCTCTGAACGAATGGTATGAAGTTCATCGTGTCCCTCGAGCTGAGAGAGTTCATTGGGCAACTCTTGCACGTTGCAGGGACGAATGGAGACGTTACTGGCGCCCGCTCGAGGAACTCGATGATCAACGGGAGCACAGGTGATACAGGTGATAGCCCATATCTCTTCCACAGCGAGCCATTCAAAAAAAATACTCACGGTTCATGGCAGATCGTTGTTGTTGGGATTTCATGACAGCGCAGGGTCCTAGTTGGTGGCTGAGAGAGGGGGTCGAGAGGGGGTCGGTGAGAAAAATTTATTTTGATAGTTGATTTCTCTTGCTTCAGGGACGTTGAAAAAAAAAGGGGGGGGAGACGGCGTATTTGTTCGTTGTTAGGAGGGGATTCCCTTCTGACCTTCTGCCTTCTGTGCTAGAATGCTGGTTTTTTGTGATTTTTCCAGTTTCATACGTACAACGTATCCCCCTCCCCTCCCATGCTCGACATCAAAATTTTTGTGTAAAAGTAGGAAAATCTTCGGAAAATCCAGAAAAAGCGGCAGAAAGTTGGGGAATCTAAATAATGTATGAAAAGGTTGAAAGGTAGAGAGGTGGGAATTGTACTATATCCTTAAACAGTAAAAGGGGGGGGGCATACGGACTCGATCAAAATCACTTACTAATGATGTGCCCTGCCACGAATGGCTCGGTATCAGATTAGCAATCATTTGTCGAGGAGTTGTTTGTTATAAGCGTTATCATCATAACATTTCAGTAGGAATGCACTCATTTAGCTCCGGGTCGACCCACTAACCAGAATGAGCTTCCATTGAGCAGAAGTGTAAGTGCCTCTCCTCTTTTACTGTTGCCAGCCTACGAACAGTGTTCTGTTTCAGGACAGAATGTATTGGATATTACTGCTAGTAGTTCCTTGTGCAATCGTTGTAATTGCTGTGATTATCTACTGGTGTCTGAGAGTTATTGCTCCAGTGGGTCTTGTATACTACTTCTTTACTACATAGTTGAGGTGAAGCTCGTAACCGTTTCGGGTAGTAATTTCAGGAGAGCGTACGGCCGCCAGCTTCAGATGCAGAAGTCTTTAGCATCGAGGGAAGCAGATCGGTTTCAAAAAGAAGTCGTGGTAGTAGTCTTGAGGAACCATCCAAGAAATCTCGTGGACTACGTCCGACCGAAGGTTCACAGGCGGACCAGTTGAGGTGCTATTCTGCCGTTTTCTATTAAAATTGGAGATTGCAATGGTTAACAAGTTTTTCGACCGCACGAAAGCTGAATGTACAACATGGCCGGCATGACCACATATATAACGATAACATGTTGTTGTGTAAAGGGAACAAAGCTCATTTCCCAGAGTACATATTGAAGTGAGGGGTTGGTCGTATCCTTTGTCAGAGGAGATCGCCCATCCTGCCTTTGTAGACAATCGTCGTCTCATCACCACGGTCAAGCGTGTGTCACAGAATCCGCGATGTGGGAGCGTATGTGACCTATTAGCATGAGGGGAACGTGACAACACAATTGTGAGGCTGCGTTCATACTTTGCAGCAGCGTCCACCAGCGACCAATAGCGACCACCAGCGTTCCGGACGTGTGGAGACATTGAGTTGGGGACGGGCATTACGTAAGGTTATTGTGAGTGGGCGAGCTATCTCGCCCTTTTATTATCGCCTGGGGTGTGACCTCATTAAGTTGCATGAGGCGACTGCTGACCTCAGCGGCTCTAATGCGAATACAATATCGAGTTGAACGATTAAATGAAACACTTTATTACGTCTTAATATTATTATAATTATCGTTATTATAGGTTGTCCGGAAGTTCTCAGCGTCGCGTGTTTCAGCTTTATACGGATCGTAAGCTTTTTTATTCATCTCACGATTAATCGAAATTGCCAGTGTGACAGCAGTCGAGAAATCCCATCAAAGTAAAAAACTGGGTGGTCGAAAATCCACGAAATCCACGAAGGCTTTTTGCCTGGTCCTGATCTGGAGTAGGCACATCCTGTAGAGAATTTCTTGCGCTATCTGATGGTATAATTGCCGTTTCACCATTGCTTGATAAACCCCTTTTTTCAAGATTTTTTCAAGCATGTGAAAAGAGCACTTCGGACGATTTTTTTCTTCGGCTATAAATTGGGGCAATCGCGACATCGAAGAGCTCACAAATTGAACGCAGCCGTGCGGGGCCCAATAGTGCTGTGAGAAAGGGCACTGTGCGGAATGGCTAAAATTTCGTTTCTGGAGATCTTCAACTTTGAAAAGATGAAGCCTCATAGCGGTCGACCTAAAGCAATATCTGACGAGGATTTTAAGGGGGATTTTGAAGGCTGACCCATCCCAAACAGTTCGAGAGATTGCAGAAAAGCTAGGCGTTGGCAAATCCACTGTTGCAGATGGTCTGGAACGCATTGGGAAGGTGAAAAAACTCGACAATTGGGTGCCCCACAATCGGAGTGACCGGCAGGAATCGGCACGTCTCGAGGTTCCTTCTGCATTGCTTTTGCGCAGCAGAAACGACCTGTTTTTGGGCCGAATTGTCACCTGTGATGAAAAATGGGTCATGTATGATAACAGGAGACGTTCCGGACAGTGGTTGGATTTCGACGAACCACCGAGGTAATTTTCAAAGCCGAACCCTCACGAAAAAAAGATTCTGGTCACGGCTTGGTGGTCATCGCTGTGTGTGATCCACTATAACTTTTTTATCACGCGCAAACCATCACAGCAGAACCCTACTGTGGAAGAATCGACGAATTGTACCGAAAATTTGTGTCAGATGCAGCCAACACTTATCAAAAGAAAGGGTCCGATTCCTTTGCATGACAACGCCCGCCCACACGTTTCACAAATCACTATCCATAAATTGAACGAATTGGGGTTGAAGTTCTACCTCAACCGCCATATTCTCAGACCTTTCACCAACCGACTATCACCTTTTCTAACATTTTCAGAACTCCCTTGCTGGAAAATACTTCATCAATCAGGACCAGGCAAAAAAGCCTTCGTGGATTTCGTGAATTTTCGACCACCCAGTTTTTTACTTTGATGGGATTTCTCGACTGCTGTCACATTGGCAAAAGTGTGCTGATTCGAATGGTGCCTATTTCGATTAAATCCGATGAGTATTAAAAAAGTTACGATCGTTTAAAGTGAAACACCCAAAACGCTGAGAACTTTCCGGACAACCTAATAATACTATATTAAATCCGCTAAGTTTGTCTGTTGGTGTGTGGCGTGTGTGGTGAATGTGTGTCTGTGTGTTGACGCGGAATTCATTAGCTTGCCTTCAAGAAGAAACGATAGAACCGTCAAAGCTGATAGTAATGTAGGGGGTCCTGTGCACGAAGCATTTTGGTCGGTGGGCAGGGGTGATAAGGAAGTTGTAAGATACATAAGGAGCCCTTAGAAGGTGCGGTCAAAAAATCTACAACGCGCCGTGCACAGGACGAGCGGTAGAGCGTTGGTTCCAAGAAGTAAGGTAGAGGACAGGATGGGAACATTATTGGTCGGTGGCAGGAAGTGATAACAGCCGATAAGATACCTTAAGGAGCCTTAGAAAGGGAAGTTCAGCAACATCATAACGCGCGTCACAGCAGCGGTAGAACGTTGGTTCCAAGAAGTAAGGTAGAGGACAGGATGGGAACATTATTGGTCGGTGGCAGGAAGTGATAGCAGCTGATAAGATACCATGAGGAGCCTTACAAGGGAGAGTCACTAAATTCATAGCGCCGACCACGGCGGCGACGGGACGTTAGTTTCAAGATGCAAGATAGTGGGCAAGATGGGAACATTATTGTTGGGTGGCAGGACGTGATAACAGCTGATAAGATAGCCAAAAATTCAACAGCATAGTTGTGGCATTACTGGACTAGCAAGTGATTTAGATGGTGCTTAGGTAACATTAGTAGTGGGAGATAAGCTCTGATAGTGTCTGACAAGGGCTTTTAGGAGTCGTATAGCTCAAATCACCGCGGCCAAGGAATCAGTGGGCAAAGGTTCGGCGAGCCAACATGTTTCTATGTTTCTATTCCTTGGCGATATGGTCGGATTTGATTCGACCGCTAAACTGTAGAGTTGACACAACTAGTAAAGCTCGAAAGTTGCTGTCAAATGCAATGGTACTAGGATGTGTAGGGAACATTTCACAATGATATCGATATTATTCCTCGAGACTCTTTCAACCGCTAGGCTGTCCTATTTCCAACGAATGGCGAGTGTTGTCAAAAAGTGATAAGCGCCAGTCATTTGTAAATGCTCATTAAAAGGGAAAAATACGATGAAGTTGGCCGTATTATGAAGAATGGGAATTGGGCCAAGTGTTGTGCTCAGCAGAAAAACCCCCTGATCAGTACTTAAGTTACAACATGCGCGAAGTACTGGCGTTTAGCTGCAAACTGGTTAACTTAACGATAATTATAATATATTATAGAGCGTAAATAAAGTGTTAATTTATCGTTAACCGCTAATTAGTATTCGCAAATTAGAGAGCGCTGAGGTACAGCAGTCGCCGCATGCAACTTAATGAGGTCACACCCCAGGCGATAATTAAAAGGGCGAGATAGGCTCCGCCCTATTCTACAGTAAACTTACCGTATACCCGCCCAACAATATCTGCATACCCGCATTACCCGGACGTCCGGACAGCGTCAGCGACTAGGAAAGTATAGATATCGATCTAGCGTCTGCCAGCGTCTACCAGCGTCCGGGAGAGGAGAGTATGGCGCGATAGGAGGGTAGCAGACAGCTGGTAGAGTATGGGGAGATAGGAGAGTGGCGGACTGCTTTCAGAGAGTATGGAGTGCAGCTGTTTGCCACTCTCCTTTCGCGCCATACACTCCTCATCCGGACACTGGTAGACGCTGGTGCACGCTGGCAGACGCTAGATCGATATCTATACTTTCCTAGTCGCTGACGCTGCCGGACGCTCGGAACGCTGGTGGACGCTATTGGTCGCTGGTGGACGCTGCCGCAAAGTATGAACGCAGCCTTACAATTGTCGTGTTACGTACCCTTCCAGGTCACATACGCTCTCATATCGCGGACAGGTGAAAGTAATGCACAGAGCAGTGACACTGAGGGACCTCGCAATGCAACACACGGGATATTTGCCGAATGCTTGCCAGAGAATCAAAGAATTAAAGACAGGCAATTCCTTGTAGTGAAACTACCTCATGGCTGCAAGTTAGGCTGCGGTCATACCTTACGACGACATCGGCGATGGTGACGTAACCGACTTTTTCGGCCACTAGTTCGCGAAGTTGAAATACGTACTGATCAACGTAATCGACGTAACTGGCGGACGCACCGGCGTCGAACTTCCGAAGAGTGGGTGCGTATTGATCCGACGTGACCGGCGTCAGTCGATAGTATCTAATCTTCTGTCGCCGGTTACGTCGACACGTCGGATCGATACATACCTATCTTTAGTCGCCCCTTACGTCGGTTACGTCACTTCCGTCGGCTACGTCGATTACGTCGGTTACGCCGGATCGATACGTATCTATTTACATTGCTGGACGTAGTCGCCGAAAACGTCGGTTACGTCGGATCGGTACGTCTCTAGTCTTCGGAAGGTTGTAGCCAGCTACGTCGATGTCAGCGTAAGGATGAAGGCAGTCAGGCAACCGTGGTATGCCGCATATTGGGCGGAGCGAGCGACGCCGCGCCCGCGAGACGACTTGTCTTGTCTGGCTGTTTCAACTTGCACGTTGAAGGACCGAAAAAATGA
Organism: Cooperia oncophora; assembly: GCA_036418165.1. NCBI lineage: Eukaryota > Metazoa > Nematoda > Chromadorea > Rhabditida > Trichostrongylidae > Cooperia > Cooperia oncophora. The sequence continues at coordinate 10,211 of MU950158.1, forward strand.
GAGAGCTATGGAATATGTCCTCCGCTTGGATCACACCTTCGCTGCTCCAGTTGGTCTGGTGCATATCAAAAATTCACCGCGTATCGTTGCACGATGTGCCGTGCGCGACGGCGGCTGGGCAACTTACCATAGTCTCGTCCCACTCCCTGGGGAAAGTAGGGGATCGTAGGTGCAGGTGACAGCAATGAGCAGAGCAGTGGCAACGATTGTGGGAAAACGCACGTTTATCATTGCGCTTCCAGATCTTTCCGCGATGATACACCGACTAGCCTTCGTAACAATGACGATAAGTCTCCTGTTTTGTACACGTGCAAAGAAAAAAGTGCTGCATCGGACGGTTGGTATTTCAATAAATTATGATTTTGTTAAGTCAATAGTCTAGCGAAGCGAAGGTGGTGTAGTGACAAGTGGCGCGCTTACCACTCGCGCTGGTTCGAATCCCGGGCCGACTCTCGCCCAGGCCAGCTGAGCTTTATCCCCTCGGGAACGGTCAGTAGATACCAGAACCATCTGGGAGGATAATAACACTGCATGTACATCGGCTGGCCACCGCAAGTCATTGTATAGGCCACATCGCATTCAATAAGCCACTACGATTCTGAATGGAAGTAGAATGCGTGCCGCATCCCACAAAGGGATTGATCAACGGCGAAGACTTTATCCTTTTTCATGCCCTAGTCTATCGGAAAGTGGTTGTAAGACATCCGGAATTCTTTCCTAGATCAGATGGTCTCAAGGCAGATAGCCTAGAGAAGATGGAGGAATGGGTGTGACGCGTTACTTCCGCCAGGGCACATCATTGTTGGGGAATCCCCAATAGGGGGTCGTATTAGGCCGCCAGAGAGGGGCGGGTCGTATTGGCCGGAAAAAATTCATTTTGATAGTTGATTTTTCTCGCTTCATGGACTTTGTAAAGGGAGGGGGGTTCGTATTTATTTTTTGGCTTTGTGGGAGGGGCGGCTGACTTTTGGTGATTTTCCTGTTTCATGCGTACCGCACTGGCCACGACCTGTACAGTCCACGGACAACTAACAATCAATCCCTTCGAAGATGCTAAGTTTCTGTTTTTCTCTGCGCCCTGCGTTTTGTGACCGCATTGACCTTCCACACTTCAACTTTTCACTCACAATAAAAGGTTCATCCACCTCGGTGCCCTCACCCGGAAAAATTATCGTCTGGCTCACGACAAGTTTTTCTACCTCTCAGTGCATTAGCGTCGTAGCTCTTTATTTCCCTGCGCTCTAGCCTTTCGCAGCAGAATCTCTGCCAGAAAGAACACGTAACCGACCTGGACGCTCCACACCCTGGAGGACGGTGAAATTTCGAAGAGCGATGTTGATCGTCCCTGAAGGTATGGTAGGCGCAAGCACTTGGTTTGGGTGAGTGTGCACAGCAACTCCCAACCTCTGCAGCGGGTTTTCTGGGTTTTCTTTGGTTTGGATTGGCTCACCTACTCGAAGGCGAAAAGCGTTTTCCTGTGCCAAAGGCACGGGAACATATGGATAGGAGCTCATCATTTCCTCCAGTGTGCTAACGGCCGCAGTCGAGATCTTAACAGTGCCTCTTCATGACCGTTCAGAAGATCTAACCAGAGGAGCAGAAGGGCGCAGTTTGGCGACGGGGGGGGGCATTTTGCACTTTTGCTGCTTCACTACTTCGGGTTCACAAGTCTCACTCCGGTGAAACCTGTGAACTCTTGTGAAGCTGGAGCCGCTTCGTCGAGCCACGGTAAAACCTGTCAACTAACGAAAAGGCCCCCTAGATGCGTCGACACGTCGATGGGAAGAAGCAAAAGTGCAAAATGTCCCCCCCCCTGTCGCCAAGCTACCCACAGAAGAACATACCCAATATTCCGTACCCTCTGTAAAGACTTCATTGTTGTGGTATATCATTCATGTGCAACCAGTGGGCTTAATGTACACACCCTTGCTCGATTCATCGCAGTTGATGGGGCGTGTCAAGGGGATGGGTATGACGCGGCGCAGCGGTTTCTTTCTTTTTTCTTTCGGTAAACGACAAAACTGTATCACACCAATCCAATCAGTCGTTTTCCACAGTTTGTGCCGCTTACCCACTTCAAGAGCTGATGGAGAACGGGCTGGTGGTGCCCCTAACCCAGCCTCTTTGGAGCATCAAATCACCCGCTGCGATCAAAAACTGAATCCACAGCTACAACTGACGGCGCGGCCTGCTACTTGCGTGCAAAATAGTTCCAGTGTACCTTGATCGATAGTCACTCTCCTCTCCTGATAGCGAACGCTGTGCGGCATGATAACAGCACCGTGAACAGACAATGACTCATAGGTCCAATGGATCTGGCCATAGTTAGATCCGGTGCACTTCCCCGCTAAGCGCAAAAAGTACGGAAGCTTGAGAAGAACTTATAGGCAGTTGGCACGTAATTTGGTGCTCACTCTGGGCTGGCAGGGCGCTATGTAGTCGGGAAAACGGAGAAAAACGAAGTGAAACGGTCAAAAACCTGCGGAAGAAAAGCCTTCTTTCTTAATGACTCAAAAAGCAATTTCGGACGAGTTTCCCGTAGGCATCTTGCCAATAACCGCTACGGTAGGTACGGCTGCACGTATGTACTCATATATCCATGCAGCATCGCGGCCGCTTCATACCAATCCCTTCGCTTCATATTTTACTTTGCAAATGACCCGAGCATCAGGTACGGTCATCCATTTGTGGACGGGAGGGCGTGCTGGGGATCCGGGTCACTATGTTGCAGCTTGATAGCGCCTCTATGAGAATACCTTTCTTGAAAAGCACTAGCAGCGCCTGCTCAAGGTCGCGGGATTCCGTCCTGCCAGACGTATTAATCCTACTCGTCTGGGGGATTTGTCGTGCCAACTACCTTTAAATAACTTATACAACTCCCTCACAAATTTGCCGTACCGTGCTACCACGTGATAGGCATTAAGAGTGTTCAGGAATTTCTAGAACATTTTTTTAATTAATAGTTCTGTAATACAGTTGTGCTGGACGAGACATTGGGAAGCTCCAGGAATGACAAGACTCCTGCTGGAACTACTGACACTAAGTAAGCCCATATTGTTCTCACAAGTCTTGAAGTTGTTTTTCTTTCTTGACTGAAGGAAGTTTTCTGTTTTCCTTCCGTTATAGTCTAGTAAAGTGTCCGGTAACGCCAGGAAGAGTAATATTAACTGGCGAACCCGAGAAAATCTCCTGCTCAAAAACAAAATGAACATCTTTCAGGAACACTGCCATTAGCCAGCCAACCCCGCAAGAGGGTCAAACACAATCCCCAGTGAGTTTCCTACTTACTTTCTGGGCGTTTTTGAAGGCGCGTTCTGCCCTAAGGTTAAAATCGATGGAAATCTGCATGGAATAGTCAAAATATCGGCTTAGGCAAGAAAACAAGGAGATTGGCTCCCAAGGGAAAAACAACCATTTCATAGAATTTCTGACTGGGACTAGTGTTAAGCTCTTTGGAAAGCTGAACTCCCAGAAATGACCGAGCCTTATCGAGTGCGCACGTTACCACCTCTTGAGGGGTCTTACCGTGTGTCTCCTCCCTGAGCTTTATGTCCGCTCTTGAGCTGTTCGGCATTCTCGAAACTTAAAATAAGATAGGCGTCGCTATATTCTGCCAATGCCCTGTTAAACCTCTGCAACAATTATGAATCATGCGCAACCTTACAATTTACCATCATATACAACACATAATTCTCGTCTGTTCGCTGCGAATCGTAGAGTGCGGGTGGGCAAAGCGGGCCTGCTTCAGCGCGAGAACCACACTGTTCTCCACCAATGAAGGCAGGCGTTCAGACATCGCGAGACGCGCTGTAACACGCTACGTTTGCAACAGCACTCTGATCCTCTAGACGCGAACGCAGCCGCAAACGCGAATCGATCCACGCCGCTTGTGTATTGAGGGAGCAGTGGAACTCCTTGTCTTGCGGGTACTTTCGTCTGTCCTTAGGATTGACCGCTATTGCAATGATAGCGCATTGCAGCATGTCGTCGCCGCGCGTCATCGCGAAGTCTGAAGCTGTCTACCACGGGGTCAGTATGCATAATGGCAGTATGCATAGTAATTCAGCTTGGGTGCTTGAATTAGATATATTGAATAGTGGTAGAAGAAGTCGTTTCCGGGTGGAGACATGAAAGTGTTTCGTGTCTTTACATGGCATACAAATGACGTCGGTCAAGATACCAACCCACTTGCTTTACAGTGGAGTTCTCATCCGACGGTGGGGCGGTTCTACGACCACGCTGGCAAGCGGTCCGACGGTCGCGTGTCGGTGGAAAGGCGAAGACCTGTGGCGATTATCAGCATTGCCTCTGTGTTCTCTTACGTTGACTCTGCACTCGAACACACGCCGCCGCACCACCTACTCACTCTTCGTTCTGGGCTCTCGCCAATCGATAATTACTAACGCTACCAATGCCTGGCTTTTGCGCGTGATTTTTTTGATGTGTTTCTATTGTATTCAGCTAGTAGAGGCTGAAACTCTTCCTCAAGACAATTCGGAAAAGTGAGTACGTTTGCTGAAGTTAGATAACATTTTGCATGATTTTAGCATGAACTTCTCTTAGAAAATTAGTTTCTTCTGTTTTCGCATTTTTTTGAACTCCTCTTGACTGTCGACGTTTAATTCGACGTTATTGACAAAAATCATGCAAAATGAAACCTAGCCTTAGTAGAACAATTTACCTTTCCTTATTTACAAGCCGGTACGAGGAAAATTTGAGCTTTTAGATTGCTGAAAGCAACAGAAATTAGTTTGTTGGTGGGCGTGTCAGCTGTTATCGATCGCGACGGCGTCGGACCGCCCCACTGCCGTATAAGAAATCCACTGTAATCCTGGGCCTGTCTTAACACTAAACAAATAATCCCTTCGCCACACCGAGGAATCTATGATTTTTTCATCTGACATCGAAGTTCTACTTTCCAGACAAAGCAGGAAAATCCGTATAGAAGCGCAGAACCAATAACTCCTCCTAGTCCTAGGAATAAAGCCGGAAAGAGAACAGAAGTAAGTAAACATTCATCGCCATATATGTGAAATGGTTTGTGTTCTGAGTTTCTGAAATCGGAATGCATAAAAGGGCGGAACATTAGGTCAACAGATTCCAGGACATTTCACATTTATTACTGTAGAGATTCTCAGAACAGTTCCCGATTTTCTCGAATCAGATCCCGCTCATATGTTGTCTGTGGTCAAGATTCATTGCGGCGTTACTTTTGGAGTTTTGATGCGCTGTTTTCATGATATGGGAACGCCAGCCCTACGAGCGACAAACCTATTTAGTTGATTCAACCATCGGGAGAGCTTCAACAGCCACAAGGTCGATCTACTAGCACGTAAAGGACCGATCGAGTTGCGCGGCGAGCTTGGCATGAAAGCTTATGTAGTTTTGCAGTCAATGATGGACCTTTCTCCCACCTGATATACTCCACTGCACGAAACCTCGGCCAACTGACATCCACTATTTCTTGAATCAGACGCTAACAACTTGACCGCACCGTCAACATGCATGGAAATATGCTATATTCCATTTATTTAGACTGTCGGCAAGGAAAATAAGGAAACCCATACTCCGCGTCACACCTACTACCCTAACAGGAACGGTTGCTCGATCGCAGCGTAGAAACTTTCCAGCCGTAAATATCGTGCACTAATTATATGCAGGTGGTGGCATAACAGAAGGAATCAGTCGATTGGACTGAAAACAGCTGAAAATCTCGATAGCGGGAGAGTTCGGGTTTTGTGACCCTACACACCTTGCGCCTAGCACGGGACGAAAACCCCTTAATAGTCATTGGTGTATGGAACACATACTGAGTTACTCACCGTGACAGAAGGCAGAGCAAAATATAGTCTTGTTCGCTATGGGTGGTGCTGCATGTCTGGAGAGCAGTTCTGGGATGGAGGATTGCTACGAGCTTGCTGAAGCGGATAAGCAATTGGGGGCGAGAAGGCGCCATCGCAGACCCAGCCCCGTACCCAGACACGCCCCAGTATCCGCAGCGAATACGACTGTATGTATTCTCCAGCTCCACTGTGGTTAACTTTCTCTGCACTACAAATGTAGTCACTTTCAAACCATCTTGATAGAACACTGTCTGTACAGTTCCTGCGTGACTAGCCATCAAAATTGCAGAGAAAAATGGCAAAAAAAGGGTCTTTTCCCAGCCCTGCTCTTGTACTACTCCAGAATATCCCCTATTTTGAAAGTTTTCACGAGTTTTGATCTCCTTGCATTGTAAACCAGGCAAGGTTTTGAAGAAAGTGACAACCAGACTGGATAATTTAGCCCTCAATACGCCTCTCTCGTCTCCAAAGCATCACTCGCAAATCTAGCAAAGAAGTGACTACGAACCAATGTGCTTGATGGAGGCCGAAGTAATGCATTCAGTCACACTTCTTTCTGCAGCACTCGACGATCCCTGAGAATCGGCGTTAGTCGTGGCCGCATTTTTCAACTTACCCTCAAGGCGTCTACGCTTCTGATGCGATATTTTCATCTCCACACAATCGTTGTCGTGTCTCTGTCCAATACAGAACAAGATGACAGTTGTCCCAGACTGGAATATTCCACCAGTAACCAGTTCCTTACAGTGTTCGAATGCTCCGCCTACCCGATCTCAGGGATTTCGAGTATATGTAGTTTGTAATTCGTCGCGGAGGTCGGCAGTGAGGTGGGGATGCAAACCCAGTCGCGCGCGTTTTCGAACATTGCGTTCCTACCTTAACAGAAAATGAGTGAAAGAGTTGCCACTATGGAGGAAGGTACAGACCGCTATTGTTGGGTTCGTTCCACGTCTGTTGACACCCATTACCGTGAGATCGAATATGACTGGAAGTGTTAATCCCTTCAAATGGAAGTGGTAATTCCTCGAAGGTTGAAAAGGTTAAAAATTATCAATAGATTACTGCTATCAGCTAAGCGAATCTCATTCGGCTGGGTTTGACTAGAATCTGCTGAGTGTACTGCTCTTGCCATCATGACAACTTAGACAATTGAAATCGGTTGCAAAGGCTGCGTTCATACTTTGTGGCAGCGTCCACCAGCGTCCGCCAGCGACTATCACAGTTTCGAAGGACATGGATATCGATAAGGGTCCACCAGCGACCAGGTGTACGGTATTGTGTGGTAGTACGGTTGCACACGCCACAATATCACGAAGCCTAATCGAGTTCTTTCCTCCTTCCTATTTCTTCCCCATACTCTCTGGTCGTTGGTAGAAGCTAGATCGGTATCCATACTTTCTTAGTCCTTCGAGACGCTGATGGTCACTAGCGGACGCTGACAGACGCTTGTAGAGGTTGCCCTTCGCTAGATCAATAATTATAACTACTTCCCTAGTCGCTGAGGCTGACGACGCTACAAACGCTGTCAGTCGCTGGTGGTCGCTGCCGCAAAGTATGAACGCAGCCTCAGTAGTCATCTAGAGCGGGCTCCGTTATTGATGCTCACTCTTGTCTTGAATTGTCCGTTACCCTTATATTCCAAGCTTCTATTCAGATGCGGGGAGAACGCCTCCATGTTTGCACAGCCCACAGTCGGGATCATTCGAGTCGGAGTATCCTGAAACAAAGAGGAAGAACAAAAAACGTGCTGCATAAGGCGAAGAAGTTTAACGGAACGTTTCAAATTTCCCATGATTTATAAACGAAGTTGGCGCTCGATATCAATAAATCCATTAAAGCCACCAGCTCACTGCGAAATTATAGTGTGTTTCACAAGTGCAAGGGTACATTTGAAAATAGCTGTGCCAAGTCAGGCCATTTGTTGGACTGAGTTTGCTCTGGAAGTATACAGGGGGGTGGGGCCAAAAAAAGGAACTTCGACCGAGTCACATATCAGCAAAGTTTTCGCTGCCCAGACAGAGGACGTGGATACGAGTACCAGGGCGGAAGATACCCAAGATGTTCCTCGATAAGCAGGAGCTGGCTCTCGCCCATCACCTTCATGTACACCAAAATATGAAGTCATCTCAGCTGACTGGAGAAGACCTTTGGAATTCATGTCACCTCCAAACAGCTGCGAAACTTCTAGTATGGAGTCACCCATGGATAGCTACCTGGAGACCAGTACTCTCGATCTGGAAGACCTCCAACATCGAGCAGCTCCGACAACGTCGCCACGGTCTAGGACATCATCTTCACCGCAGTCGCCAAGGCGCGGGTTGATGGTATGGACCGGACGTACCTGGAATGGAAAGACCAATATTTTCTTCGTGGACCCCGGACTGAAGGTGAGCGCTGGCGGTTACATCGAGCAACTCGTGAAGAATATCCTCCTCACATGTCGCCCGTACCTTCTTGGAAACTTTGTACTGCTACAGAATTGGGTGCCACCAATTGGACGTAGGGGCATTAAAGAAACTCTCGCCTTCTTGAGGAAGGAGGGCTGAGTTTCCTTAAACAGATGAATTACAGTAGGTTACCTGACATTAATCCCTTCAATACCCGGTTCGGGCGGAAGTTCAGTAGTTCCTTACGGTTGCGAAGAAACTTGAACATCTGTCGCTATCTTCAGGCCACCATAACGCGATCGCGATGCCAGAATCTTCTCGATGGCGCTCGTCAGAAGGCTGTGGGCGGTGTCATGATAGTATTATAAATAGTTCTCTCAATACTGTGTTAAAAATGTCCCGATCAGATTCAACGGTGTTAACTTATAGCGTCTCGAATGTCAATGAAAGAAAAGTGAGCTCCCCCTTTAGCCTTTCTATTTTATAATAGAAAGGTGCGTGGCTACACACATGTAAAATAAAAATCAAAAATCCCTGACTGTTCCAGGAGTATAAGGGACTTCGGAGAAGGCTCTAGAAGTGAAACTTCACTTACTTTCAGTGGTCCTGTGGCCACACGTTGGCTCTAAGTTTGTAGTTAATTATTTTATGCAAGAACATCTTCCCATTCGGCCAGTTGGATTTACGGACGTTAAAGGCACATTCCGCGATAAAATAAGGCTATGACCTCTCAAATGTGTCGGACGATAGGAAAGCGATTTTTTTAGACTGCGCTACTTTCAAAACGTGAAAAACGGCAAGAACTCCGCTAGAAGCTGACTAATTAGGCCCATGGACACCCCTTAGGCCCATGCCGACCCTCACCGGCTGCTAGCTACTAGCTAGTAGCCACTATGTTATCTTTCTCTATAACATTTCGGACTGCTTTTTCTGCTGCTTTTCTCCGCTAATAAGAAGATACGTAGCACTTTTTTGCAGAAAATTTCTCCATTGCGGCGCAGTTGTGACATTTAAGTACCACTTACAAATTTTTTTGCTTTGAACAATCATAGCTTTCTTCACAGTGATCTCTGAGGGAACTATAGTGCCGGGATCCAGGGAACTTCCTCTTTCTGAACCCTACATTTCTCGTGCACGCTACTTCGAAAATTCCCCGTTGTGAATTAGTTGTGACAAGCTACAGACGATGCGAAAAATCCACACCTCCGCCATACATCCGACTCCCACGCAGAGGTGTTGGAGAGATGTAAATTTCAGGTGAAACTTGTTCGTGCAAGCAGGTGTACTGTTACGGTCCAAAAAGGACCGAGCGTACACTGCCTAACGTTTATTTATCAATCCGTGACGTCGCTGAGGCGCCCACCGTATTTATTTATTTACACCATAAGGTGTGCCACAAATTGCTACACTATAATAAACTCGCTGAAACTTAATATTTCCACTAAACATTAAGACAGAGAGAAGGAGCACACGCTATTCATACTACTTCCTGAGAAGAGAAAAAAGTTATAAGTGAAGAATATAATTGAACACTTGTAATATAGTCCTCCACTTGAAGTTGATGAGGCCCACTGCGAGATCGACGCTCGTACCTAGAACGCAAAATTGTCGTAATACTGACAATTTGACATGAACGAATACTGGATGA
>MU950161.1:0-17765 GCA_036418165.1 Cooperia oncophora
TATGCACCTGCAGTATGGATTCTGCATCCGGGTATCAGTACCCTCCAGCACTGCAAGTACGTCTTCGGGTCCTCAGAGCCCAGCGTACATTTACCTCCAACGCTCCTGATTAGAAGAACTACAAAGCAATGTACATACGTCTTTATACAAACATTTACATCAAACGACCCATGATCATTGGTCATAGTACATGGCATAATAATCACTATCTTTCCTGTGATTTCGAGTTGTTTGTCGCCAAGAGATCGTGAATGGCGTCGTGCTGATTGTTGGCGTAACTGTAGTCGTGGGAATAGTACGAGTTGTATAACTACGTGTTGTATAACTACGAGTTGTATAACTCGGATACGTCGTGGGTTTCATCGTTGTCCAAATCTGAACGATATTAACTAGATCTGTTGATCTTTCAACCACTTTTTCTTCTTTTAGGTTCACTAGCTGAGCTGAAATTGAGCATTTGATTGCTATACCGAACTATATATTTCTATACTAAATGATTTCTATATTTCTTTGCTGAAAAAACGTCCTATTCTAAGTATCGCCTTCTTACAATTAAATGTGAGTGCGGCAGCAATCACGTACAATTTATAAAATCACAATCATTTGGCTCGATTTCTAGAGGGATTAAGTGACTCCACCTGCGGCCTTGCCACCACCAGTTGTTTTCTTCCACATCGATCAGTACCCGATCACTATTGGTAGAAAAGCAGCCGGAGGCGGGCTTCTCCCCTCATCAAATCGAAAAATTGCGATGCTTACATCCTATGCTTGTGGACAACTGGCCGTTTCTACAGAGAAGATGGGGTACGGGGTACGTGACAATAGGACCATTTGAAGCGCTCGACACCTGAGGCTGCGCTCATACTTTGCGGCAGCGTCCAGCAGCGCCGAAAGCGTCCACCAGCGTTCCGAGCGTCCGGCAGCGTCAGCGACTAGGAAAGTATAGATATCGACCTAGCGTCTGCCAGCGTCCACCAGCATCCAGCAGACTGCTCATAGAGTATGGGGCGATAGGAGGATACCAGCTGTCTGCTACCCTCGTATCGTATCATACTCTCTACCTGCGGTCTGTTACCCTCCTATCTCCCCACACTTTCCCAGCTGTCTGCTACCCTCCTGTCGTTCCATCCCGGACGCTGCTGGTCGTTGGTAGACGCTGCCAGACGCTAGATCGATATCTACACTTTCCTGGTCGCTGACGCTGCCGGACGCTCGGAACGCTGGTGGACGCTATTGGTTGCTGGTGGACGCTGCCGCAAAGTATAAACGCAGCCTAACGACCCTGAGGCCCTTGTTTCGTGTGGGTCGAGTTGGCTGACACTATTTCGTAGCCCACGCTGCTTTATTTATGGTTGATAACAACTGTGTGATAACAACAACATTCAGTCCCTCCTAACACCGTCCCGACTCTTGCAATCAATCGGGGCGGAATTAGGAGGGGCGGGATGTGCCGGCTTCCGGCTGCCTTGCTCTACCAATGGTAGTCAGTCAGTGATCTATTTAAGAAGAAAGCAATCATTGGTAGAAAAGCCGCGGGTGAGCTCGTTCTAGACTTCCTGAAACAGTCCGACAGATTGCGACAATGTCGACTGTACACGCTGCCTGCGTCTCCAACTGATTCGGCAGTTGTCTACCGCCGCTGCGCTCAAATCTAACAATAAGTCTGTGTACATGCCCTTCGTACGGGATGATTACGTGGCAACTAAAACTCTTGGTGGGGGTCTTGCTGCGAAAGGAGAGCGCACAGAAATAAAGAACTAGGCACGTCAGGGCATCGAGAGGTACATGTCGCGAGCCAGGAGATGACTTTTTTCTGAGGGAGAGGACACCGGGGTGGATGAGCCACTTATTATGCGTGAAAAGTTGGAATGTGAAAGGTCAGAAGTGGCCATAAATCGCCATTCAGGCAAGAGAGCGCAGAGAAAAACAGAAAGTTGGCGCCATTGAAATGACTGAGTTCCAGTTATTCGTGGACCATACGGGATAGGAACTGCATGTAGCGATGACGGGAGTAAATGGTATGTAGTATGATCTCAATAGATGTGCTAGAACGAAGTAATGCTCAACAGAACTGCAGCCGCACATCTTCTAGAGCCCACTTCAGTTAATTCAATCGAGTTCCTGCTCAATGGCAATGATCTACCAGCTCATTGATGATGGTGGAGTGGTCTACAATCGCATTTAATGACGGAGATGTGATAAGTGGATCAGAATCTTGCCCTGGAGTCAAGGCACAATCTTCCGCTGCATACCAGGCATAGGCGTTGCAAGCGGGGTGATGTACGAAGCCTTTGCACCAGGACCCAACTCACTAAACGTGGCAGCGGCGCTGTCGACTGTGTCCCTCAAGACAGCTCGTACTGGATGACGCGACTAGGAAGAGAGTCAGACCCCCATGCCAGCAGTTTTTAAAAGTGATTCCAGTGACCGTGCGGACCGCTTCGCTTCCGCTCGCTTATCTCCCATGTATCAGCACTGAGTCCTGTTCTTCCATGATACTTCAATGGTAATATATTGCTTTGCATTTGCATTCTGTAAAAAAAGACTGCTCACCCTTTTAACAGGAGATGGCGGCGTCATGACATCAATTTCTTTTTGTATTGTTAATATTTCTGACTCTTCAGCATCGATCGAGAAGGATATCTCTGGCAGAGGAGGTTCTAGATCACCAAATCAATGATTAATACATAATCATAAGGCATCTACAACACCCACAATATTATTGACAACCAACCTTCTTTCTTGGGTATAAACCGCGGCGGGGATATTGGCGGTGTTATCCGTGCCATATGCGATACTGTTCGTGATGTTGTGGTAGTAGAAGTCATAGTAGAAGTAGTTGTTATAGGGACAGGGGCCACCTCTTCTACAGATTCTGCAGTTTCCGATACCTGAAAGTATAGTATGCGAGATAGCTTGCAGTGAAGACAACTTTTTAAGACCATTTTACCTGTTCATAGTAGTCCTCAGACGGTGTTCCGGTGTTCCCATCGGTTGAGAAATCCACTTTTGGAAGGCCTTCTTCACCGTCGGTGAAATCAATGCCGAAATCACCATCTTCCGGTGTCAATTTGGAATTCTTCTCTTTAGCTGAAATGAATGGTGATTGGGGGGAGGAGTGTCAGGAGGGCGGAGTGGGACCGCTTGCGGCTGTCTTGCTCTACCAATGGTGATCGGTTGATAATCGATTCAGGAAGAAAACAACAAGTGATAGAAACGCCTAGGGCGGTCTCAGTTCCTCTTGAAACCGCCCTGACTGATTGCGGCGATATCAACTGTATAAGGATGAAATCTCTTTTCTTTTTTGTACGTTATCCATCAGCCATCACGATCGCACGCGAAACTTATTCACGATTATAACCGTAGCGAGGGAGAATCGCACAAACCCTCAGGATAACTCGAATATATCCGTTCGGGGTACATCGGTACAACAGTTCGTATGGAATTCGAGCAATCCCAACTTCGCATATGGAATGTGTTAACGGAGAAGTCACGAGCTGCACCTCTCCACCATGCTTATGAATTATGTTGTTTTGTTGGACGGCATTTAGAGTCCTTTCGCTGAAGCGGATAAGCGGCAACTGGAATACGACTGAACGACATGTTACAGCCTCGCTACTTGCCAAAAGAAAAACAAAGAAAAGGGACGAGCTGGCGCTGCGCGAAACCCATCCCGCCTCACACTCCTCCCCCCGTTTTGCTAGAAGGTGGACTGAACCAACACGTGCTATGGCGATGAAGATCTGACGCCACGGAAATCCAGAATGGCAACGTAGTGGCTTGTCTACAGGGTGCAGTATCGTTGTATAGCGCATAGAGGGGGAGGTCGTACTGAGGGTCGTGTCTGGTAGTTGTTGGGAGAGGGGGGGAGGGTCGTATGTGGCTTTGAGAGAAATTTGGGAAAAAAATTTTCCGATTGTTGACTTTTCGTGATTTTTCCTTTTTCATGTGTCCTACTTCCATACAGAGATTTTTTTGGTAAAAAACTGGAAAATGTGGGAAATTGGTAGGTAGGTGCTGGGAAAGGGGGGGGGCGGGGTCGTTCCGAGACCCTCCCCTAGGTGGGGGGGTCGTACAGACACCCTCTCTCGGAGGGCGGCACTTATACCACCATTTCACACATCGCGATGCTGTAGCCTGTTTTTGTACGCCCCACCGGTCCGCAACGATGAGGACTTGTCCCTTTTTCTCTCAAGGTCAGTCTTAAAGGCAGCGCCCGCGTTCAAATTTGATGAGTATGCGGCTCAGGTAGTAATAGCAAGGTAGCAAGAAACCTATTAGTGAAGAAAAATCAAAAAGAAAACATGCAAAATGCCCTATAAGGAGTTTCATACCGAATAGCGGTTGTACGTGCTTAAGGCGAAGAGAAGGAGTGGTTGCACGAGTTCTCACTTGTTGATTTCAGCTGTTTATCACCTCACTCTCACCACACGACGTGGAGAGAAGCAGCAATGGAACAACCGCACCATCAGGCAACCATTAGAAATGAAGTTGGGCGTCGTGGTCGCCAGGTGGGCGGGGCGGTCGACTCTTTACTAGCGATAGGCGCTATCCTCTCGCCTTTGTGAGATGCAAAACTAGTACATACTGCATCCTTATGGGGAGGGCTATGATACCCAGAAAGGGCGTAGGAACATCAAGTGAACGTGGGCGCTGCCTTTATCAGAACGCAGGCGACCAGAGTTAGCGCAGCCCAGTCTCGCACAGTGGACATGAACTCGTGCGCCCTTTGAAAATCGCAAAATGGTCATCATTCCATAACCAACCAACATTGACTGTGACTAGGCTAAAGTCGTCGCAGCCAACCCCTCAGCGCGCGGTCGCTGTGACGTCTTCGGGGCGAGCAACATGCTCACGCTCTTCTTCATATCTTGATGTTTCAGTAAGGAAGCGCGTAAAACTATATAGCAGTCCGGATATTACTCCAGTATTAAGGCCAATTAACATCTAAAGGAAGTTGGCACGATAAATCCCTGAAGACGAATAGGATTAGCCCTGACAGGACGGAATTCCGCGCTCCTCAGCCTTTATAGGGGCCCTATTAAACTAAAACATACCGACCCGGACGTCCACCGCGCCCGCCCGCCCGGAAATGGACGACCACACCCGATGCTCTTATGCTTTATTTGCGAAATAAAATATGAAATTAAGGAACTGACTTGTAGCGGCCGCGGTGCTGCATGGATATACACGTACAGCCGTGCCTACCATAGCGGTTAGCACGATACCTACGGGGAGCTCGTCCGGAAACACTCCCCGAAAAGAACGAAAGCTTTTTTCGCCTTTTGACCGTTCCGCCTCGTTTCTCCCATTTTCCCCTTTATAGCACCCTGCTAGCATTTTTTAGACCGGGTACCGAATTATAATACCACATGCCTTTAAACAGTAGGTTGAAATGGCAGATGTAATTTAGTGTGAGCCCATTTTTTCAACACCGAAGGTACCTACTGAACAATTTTGGCACTATTCAACTATTACTACCCCAGTTTTGCGAAAACAGGCCGGATCTTGATCGACTTTTTTCTACGGGGGTGGATTTGGCTGAAAGTTGGGTTCTAGGGGTAATTCGACCTCCTGAACACGAATATCACATCCACTTGGCCTGAAATTGCCTGGCGCCCGCGCCATAGGCGCCAGTGATTTGGGGCATTTTGGCGCCGGCGCCCGTAGCGCGGACGCGGAGCGGTTTCAAGCCGAGGGAATGTGATATTCGTGATTAGGAGGTCAAACTACCCCTAGGTACAAGTTTTCAGCGGATTTCGTGATCTAGGGTACTTTGGCGCCGGCGCCTGTGGCGCGGGCGCCAGGCGGTTTCGAGAGGAGCGGATGTGATATTCGTGTTCAGGAGGTCGAATTACCCCTAGAACCCAACTTTCAGCCAAATCCACCCCCGTAGAAAAAAGTCGATCAAAATCCGGCCCGTTTCCGGAAATCTGGGGTAGTAATAGTTGAATAGTGCCCAATTTTTGAACTGCTGACAATAGTTCAGTCCTATAAGAAAAAAAATCACAGAAAAGCATCTCGTGCTTGAATGTAGCATAACAATATTTTGCTCACCTTTTGCTGATTCCTTCTTTGCCTCTCCCAGAGCACTTCCGAATAGTTCCTCCATGCCGGTACCAGCTGTGAACTGCGAAATCAATTCAGGATTCGACAAAAGATTCCCGATAGTTTCCCATCCATTCGGATCATGTATCAAGCTGAGTGCAGTCTGAAACTTTGCTATTTTGTTTTATTATTCAGCAAAGGAAGGCAGCAACTTAATGGCAAGGGTCTCATAAATACTTCATATAGCGGACGAGTGCAAATTGTTCACCCGATCTTGGCACCCCACCTAACGAACAAGCGTAGAGTGTGCTTCAAAACCATCCAAATTTCACAACTTTTTGAGCTGTTCTGCTTAGGGCAGGGGTGCGGGGGAGGGTGGGTGAAAGGGTCATTTTGCAGAAGACAGCTAAAGTTATTCGACTGAAGACACCGACGGAGGTTCTCATGTGGGCGGGGCTAAGTACGACATCATTGGCGCACCTTTATTCCTCCCGCTTTCTTCACCGTCATAGAAGGCGGGACAAGGAGAGGTGCTCCGACGACGTTCCCTTGAGCCACTCGGTGATCCCAACGATGTTTTATTTGCAGTTCAGTTCATCTGAGAAATCAACCCAGTAAATCACCTGGAAGTTGCTGAAGAATTCGGATCTCCTGAATTTATCGATCGCTTTGTAGATGTCACCACAACTGAGTCGATTGCATAGTCCAAGAAACTGCAAGAAAAAACATCTGATGTGGATGTAGAGTACAGAAGTAAGTTTCGACGAATATTGCAGCCAAAGGAATGAATTCGGTATTTTTTTACGCATTTTCTGAGCACCAAATATCAGGTGATACCAGTGGTACCCCCCCCCCCTGAGATAGAGCATGTTTTTCAATCAAGGCTTCTCATAAAAACCTAATCTTCACGACATTAAACCTATCGTTCCTTCAGTAACGCTTCATAGTCGTCATTAAAACAGAACCTCGGGAAGTTCAGGTCCAGGATCACCGAATGTCTCACTATCGGCTCCTTTGAATAAGGCGTCGACTATTCGTTTGAAGTCGAATGAGTTGCCTAAAATCCATCTAAAAGAAAATTCAGTCGAAGGAAAATGATTGAAAAGTTTTCCTGATCGTAATGAAAAGTGTACTGCTCTCACTGTTGATTTTCCCTGACGAATCGCTCATCGGCGACGGAGAGATTTTCTTTTGTTGATCGAGCATTTGAAAAATTCCTGACAGGAGCCCACGGTCGCCAAAGAGAGTCCCCGCCCACTCTTCCTTAGATATCACGTTGCCATTTTGAGCGGAGGAACCTGGAATCCGAGAAACTACGATTTAGTGGTGCTATTTAATACATCGTAATACGGCGACTGCGGCGAAGCAGTGCTATCGCTGGGGTCACTGTTGGGCAGTTCATACTTTGCGGCAGCGTCCAATAGCATCTCCCAGCGTTCACAAGCGTCTGCCACCGTCTAGCAGCGTCCGCCACCGTTCACCAGCGACTGATAGTAAAGAGTACAGGGAAGTAAGAGAGTACCACAGCTTGCTCAGGTGTCCTGAATTTGCCGCCTGTGCAACCGCACCGCACAAGTGCCAAAGCACAGGATCATACAATTTAATGTACGGTGTAGTGTAGTTGTATGGTGTTACACACGCCGCAATTTCACGACGCCCAGCTGTTTGTTACCCTCCTACTTCACCATACTCTTTACTCCGGTCGCTGGTGGACGCCGGCAGACGCTGGAAGGCGCTAAATCGATATCGTTATTTTCCTAGTCGCTGGCGCTGACGCTCGGAGCGCCAGTGGTCGCTGGTGGACGCTGATAGACGTTGCCGCGAAGTATGAACGCGGCCTTACGCAGTCGCCCCAGCTGATTCAACGTGGTATGACTGCGGTGTTCAAGTCAACTAGCTAGGAAATATTTAGCTGGTTTGCTTGTTATGCCGCACTTGGATGTGAGGAATTTCGTCAAAAAAATGGTCCTACCTAATTCCCCATGAATTACTGGCAATGCAGAGGCATTTGGCATTCGTTGGGGGTGACAGTAGCTAGGGGTTGCACGGACGAATGTATAGTGTAGTTCGCTGCGGACGGTTGGGCGTGTCAGGCGGGATGAGTTTGGCGCGGTGCCAAACCCGTTCTCCACCAGTTGTTAAAGCGAGCAAATGATATGACTGTATCATATCGTTCGTATTACTCGTTTTCTACCACTTTTTGTCGCATGCGCGCTTCAAGGCAGAGAACGGCTTTGACGGCGTGACACACTCATACTGCTCAACACGCCCAACCTTCCACAACGAACTAGAGTATAAACGTTTTTGTCACCTCTTGAAAAACTCGATGATAAATGGCACAGGCAAAGGTGCTTTGTATCAAGCTATTTTTCGTCACACACAAAGCTACACGTTCTTCTTCCCGAACAATGGTGTGGCGAACATAAATCTTCAGCGCTGTTCTTCAATCATTGATTCCAAAGCGCTGAACTTTACGACGCCTATTAGAACTTTTTTCGGTAGCGTGGACCTGTTGTCGCTTTCATCTCCAGCATTTGGAACGTCAACAATAGAACCTGCGCCGAGCTGCGTGGATCGATAATTACCCAATCGGAATTCTTTACTTCCAGTTACTTCGCTCTATCGTAGTGAAATATGCTAGTAGAAACCGAAACCGATGAAAAAAACTAATATAGGTGTTGAAAATGCAGTACTGGAGAAGTACAGACCTGAACTGATCCTCGTATCACTCTGCGGTGGAACCTTGAAAGTGTCTGGCTGCTTTATTGATATTCCATCTTGGTTTGGGGAAGATGACATTGAGAACCTCCTCTGAAAGTAACTCTTTTTCATGATTAAGTAATTCTAGCAGAAGTTCCATGTAGCTCTGAACTTTCATTCAAGTTGCTGCTGGGCAAATTTTATGTAGGCAGTGAAAGCTAAGACCTGGTTGAAAGCCCTTTCTTGGAATTTTGTAACTACGTAACAAATTAATATACTGTAGCAAAAAAGGTGTAATTGGGTGTAGAACTGCGCTTCTGTTGTAAGAGCTTCACTGGATTGTAAGAAGAGCTGAATATTTCAGAAAAAATATATGTAGATCACTTGTTGACTATAATATATCTAAACCGTCAAATTACTCACACTGATAGCTGTTGCAAGTTTTCTTGCACTATAGCAGCTGAAGTCTTGTTCGCTGCGGATGCTGGGGCATGTTAATGAGCTGGGTTCAGACTGCGCCGACCTGCTCCCTCCAACTGTGCATGCCAGCTTCCACAATTAGTTTGAGAATGGATTGGCGACGCACCAAGACAACCCCATCCCAAATTTCTTCTACACTGGGACCTGTCCTCATCCTATCCACCGTGTTCATAAATGTTCCCAATAATCTACCACTTTTTTCCTGCTTTCCGAGAAATTTCCCAGTTTCTTCCAAATTCGGGCAGACACACCTCGCGAATGACCCACCTCTTCCCAATGACCAAGTACGCCACTTTCCTGATGAGATTCTCCCAAAGATGCTACCTTACATGCAAACCACCATAGACCGCCCAATAAGGGACCACCAGGATGGGTGGTTAAAGAAAGAAATTTCGACCTAAGTGGAACTTAAAGTGAAAAGCGGATTATGTTCTCATTTGAAAAGCCCCATAGAATTTCGTGAAACCAACCCTGCGCGCAGCACCGATGGCAGTTTTCAGTTGAAAGAGGTCAAATTTTGGAGTTGCCGTTCGTATATTCCAAAGACTTGTTTGGAAAGCGATTCATGTGAAGCGAGGTGAAGTGGGGTCGGTCAAAGCGAGACACGGGCAAGAGAGTCGTGTTTGCCGCTCCGTCGCGCGCGGCGATGGGCGCGACGTTTTCTTAACTCGTGTTAACCTGTCGATTGGAGCACCGGACTTCATGTAGACCCCGTCGTAGATATTCATGACTATTTTCGGTCCTGAATTGCCTGTTGTCGCTATCTACTATCTGGAAACATTGTCGCGGGCGCGACGTCGCTCTCAACGCCTACCACCGCGGTAAATTATGATTCTCTTGGTACATACCCGGGTCGAAACTACATTATTTCGGTGCCAATCGATACTGTCAAAGATGCATGTCCCTTTCATGGGGCCTAACCATTACTGAGCGGATCAGGAACTTAGCCTGACCAACACTCGAAGTCGGTCCTAATGTGTTAGTAGCTACGGCCTTCATGATAGTTGACCGGAAAATCCGCGTCAGCTAGAATGACCTCAATAAACGCTTTGGGCTTTTCTTTGTTCGTCTAAGCGGAGAGTAAAGAAACAAGACAGGATAAACTATAGGGAATGGTGATGACCCTTTTGGGTTGCGTTGGTTCTGTACAAGGCTTCCGTGGCTCGATCATTAAGCAGTGTTCCATTCTTTCATGAGATTCAAGTTTTAGCCAGCCATCCCTAGTTAACGGCCCTGGCCTGGGTTCGACATACGAATCGTTCATACGATGGAGGCGCTCCTTGCCACCTTTACGGTACATAAGAACCTCCGAACGGGTTTATGACATGGAAAAATTTCCATTTTATAGCGCCACCTACCACACTAGTCATAAAGCTGTTCAAGCGACAACGCTGAAGAACGTAGGGGTACGGACTTTGTCACAAACCTGCCGGTAACATCTAAAGCTTTTCAACCTGGATTTACAACATATCTGACGCTCCTTCGGCTCTTTGCAATAGCGAGGAAGAATTCAATGGGACACCCACGCAATCAGCAAGGAAATTGATTTAGATGAATGTAGAAAAATTGTGCTTGACTTCAAAGGATGGGACTTCAGGAGTTATTGAAAGTTTGATTTGAGGTGAAGTGATCTTTACTTTTTTTTGAGATCACTAGAAACTCTGAATCACTAAAAACTATTTTGAAATTAAATCAGCGGAAAGGGATAGAAATTCCAAATATCCTACAGTCACATAGTTGAATAGGCGTTGATTTTTACTCCGCGATGTTCTCTCTGTGAAAAATCAAAAAATCAAAAGTATGAATTTTTTTCTGAACTGAACTTTTCCTTATGGGAAACAGGCGCTAGCAAACCACAACCGCAGTAGCTTTCTGATACAGGGCACCCTGGCGCTTGTGGAAAACTCTCAACTTCACTTTCAACCCCATTCCTTCTCCGCCGCCCCTCCGTCGACGAGACATTCAATCAAAATCGAAATTAATAAAATTGAAAAGGGGTCGTCTAAGAAGGCACGACGGGGACGGGGTAGTATGTGGAAATCAATCATCGAAAAATGTCACTAGGTCAAATGCGACCACGCTCTTCTTCCCTTGCAGCTGAACGTACCCTACCATACCCCGTCAGACCTGCAGCGAGGAATCCCCCACTTCCCACGTATGACGGTGACTCAATAGTCCGGGCCACCTCTGAGCGAAGTATGTGTATATTATCGCCAGACTGGCAGGACCAGTTGCAGCTGTTGAATAAAAAGATAGATGTGAAGTGGTAGAACTTGTTACAACGAACCCTCAGAGCCTCATTGACCTCGCTGGTTTTCTGAGTTACTGCTTGAGTTGATATGACAATGATGGCACATATGATGTATGATATTAATCGCATGGAACCCTAAATGACACTCAGTATCGAACAATTCTATAAACGTATGTTTTCTTAAGAACTAGTAATTAAGCGTATTTTCTTAAGAACTAGATAATTAAGCGTAATCGACATGGATAATTATGCAATAAATGTTAGCCCACTGGAACGATGAGATGAGACTGGTAGATTAGGAAAATCCAGTTTTCTTCTTCTCTGAAACTAACAGTCGTTCAGTGATGATCCTTAGCTTCGATTTCTTGATTTTCTCGGATAAGGGAAGGTTGCGCAGCCCCTTAAGTATTCTCAGACTGAAATTACAAATGATATTTTCAAATGAAGGAAATATCTATGGAGAACGGCAAGCGAACGGCTTCCTCCCAGAACATGCTTACGCTTAAGAACGAGATTTTCTGACATTACAATAAGGTCTCGGTTGTGCTGTGAAAATATTAAAGTAGATTATCGATTCTTTATTTTCTGAAGAAAAATAAGAACTGTATGAAGTAAAGTACAGAGGGAAGTACAGTAGTAGAGGCTAGCAGTCAAGGGGAATGTGATTATGCTACGTCGAAGAAGAAGTAAAAGCAAGGAATGAATAGAATGGAAGTCGGACAGTAGTCGGCAACGTATCGGCGCCAATCGAGATTCTCCTTCTGATCATAAAGCAATTTCTCAGGTGTGAAGATGGGCAGGGGGGTGAGAAGCGGTTTGGGGATGAATTTCTGTTGCCGTAGGCATCCAGACATATGGCATGAGTCATGCGCGTTCAAGTAGCCAAGGACGTTTGGAAAGACGATCTGCCTTATTCAGCAAAACCCGTTTGCATGACAGGAACCGATCGCCTACACCAGATTGAGGCAACTACTCTTTGCTGTTGAGATGTGTCATTCATTTGTCGTCATTTTGTACTACAATCTGATTTGATGAAAACGTATATTTCTCTGGACCACCAGTGGGGCTTTTTTGTACGCTTGCATGAAGTATTAAATTGACTTCGATGAGTATTCCGTTCAGCGCTGAGTTCGTGCTGTCATTTGAACACGTAGAAGAGCCAGTTTAGACCTTGAACCGCACTTCAATATGCTCTAGTTCCGTTCAAGAAAAGGGCATCTTCCGACCCTCTGCCCGCTGCTCGTACAGGATTCAGCATTGTGGTGGGTGAAATGGCGGGCAGGGCACGCCATCGTTGTGATAATCACAACGGAGGGTCGTATTTGACCGCGAGGGAGGAGGGGGGGGAGGTCGTATTTGGTTTAGGGAAAATTTGTTAATACTATTATTATTATTATAGCTAATATTATAGACTACTATTATAGCTTATTACTCCTTTTTCTGATAGTAGATTTAGTAGTTGGTTGCTGACGACCTCTCCTTTCCCTTCGGAACGTGGTAGGAAGTTAGGAAAATCTAGGAAAATGGTAGATAGGAAGCGGAGGAGGGGGGAGAGTCGTTCTTGATGATGGAGTAGGGGGTCGTATTTTTCAGGAATTCATCACAGCTCGGTATCGTGCTCTGATGGCGGGTCAGAACGACTTACACCCATCCCCCCCCTCCTTCTCAAGTTTTCGTTTTCCAGAACGACCCTCTTCCCATAGGCATCCTGGTACCTTAGCAACTCTTCTTGCTCTCTATCAATTTTATAAGAGGGGTGGTGTTAGATTTTTTCCAATCAATGATCAGAAATAGTAGTTTTGCATATTCAGCAATTACAGCACAGTCTTTTCGCTGCGGATGATGGGGAGTGTCAAGCGGGGACTGGTTTGGCATGGCGCCAACCCGTATTTTTCTATCGGGAAGCGACAGGACTATATCATGTCGTTTTCCATTCTTGGTGACGCTTACTCTCTTGAACAAGTGCTTGAGAACAGGCTGCCGCGCGACGAACCCAGCCCAGCTAAGGTAGAGCGGGGGACGCCGCGCAAATATCAATCATACTCTGCGTAGCACTGAAATGTGAACCCATGCAAGAAAAGTCTGACAAGAGAATCGTAATTCGCCGCGCCAGTGGGCGTCGCGTGCGACGTCGCGCCATTTAATGACGACGATTTTAGGTGGTATTGGTCGAGAATAGACAATGTATGACCAAAAATAGACATAAATGTCCACCATGTCCTTGTCTACATGAAATCCGATGCTCCAATCGAAAGGGTAGTGCAAATAAGGAAACGTCGCGCCCATTGCCGCGCGCGACGAAGCGGCAATTTGCGATTCTCTTACCGTCTGCCCTTCCTGCATGGGAGAGAGTAAGAGAATCGCAGCTCTTACCGATTCTCTCACCCTCTCCCCTGCAGGAAGGGCAGAGATGCAAAGCGGGGAGAGGCAGAGGGATATGGGACATTAGCAGAGAGTACACCAGAAAGCAGAGTGCCACTGAGGGAGATCTCCTCTTCCCTCAAATGGAAGTAGAGTACGCGGTTCCTGAACTCTTAAAGGAACTTTTTTCGAAGACTCGCATGCTTTCCAACAAAGATCTTTAGCAATCTGTCCAAGAAGGGAAACTGTAGCATATTCATCACAAAAGCCTAGACTTATGAGCAAAATTCATGACCCAACGAGCGCTCGTAACTGCAAGGCTAGCAGCGCTAGTGTGCTAATTATCTTCGTCAGCCCCTGATAGTTCTTGCCATAGTAATCAGGACTCACGTTAATTGGGCGATGATTATACAAAGCATTTAGCTGATTTCTGTAGGCTTATCGTGATAACAACTAAGGTCCTCTGCCCACTCAGAGGCAAATGCTGATGAAGTAAGGTCCAAGGAAAACTGTTGTGCTACCCAGACCACATCACTACCTACACTCTGACGTGGCTAGATCATTCCATCACACAACCATTAAACCGTAGGCAAACGAGGTTACTGTAAGAGCGCATTGAATCAGGCATGCCATGTATATTCTGATAAAAGGATAAAAGCATGGAGTTTCCGCCGCTGATCAATCCCTTCATGGGACATGTCACGCATTCTAGTTCCATTCAGAATCGCAGTGGGTCATTGAATGCGATATGGGCTAAACAATGATTTACGGGGCCAACCCATGTAAACGTCATTGTTTTCATGCCCCAGACGGAACTGGTTTTTTTAAAGTTAATGCCAACCGAGTTACCGTCCCTGGAGAATATAGGCTTAGTTGGCTTTAGCAAGAGCCGATCCGGGATTTGATCTTCGTACCGCGCGCTAAGAGTACCACTGCGCTACTGCCCCTCCTCCTCCTATTTGCTTATATTTAGTTTCAGGGAGAATCATTACAAGGACCTATACCTTTCTTCTGCTACATTTTGAGATGGCTCTATTGAATTTTGCACGACATAGAAAGTAATCAGGTCAGTTTCCAATTCACTGCCCTGTTTAATCTGGAAGTTCACATGAATGGATGTTATGGTGCACTCACCTTTATTTATGCTGTCATGGCCCGTTTTCCTTTCAAGCCACCCGTTGTGAGAGCCTGCTTGAATTTTTCAGCTGTATGACCTACTATATGGAGGTTTTGGAGACAACACCGCGCTCGCACCACTCGTAGTGTCCTTCCTTGTGCAAGTATTATAGTCTGGGCCTCAGTCTCTCGGATTATTCCACCTTCGAAAAGCTACAAGTCTCTTAGATTATTTCACTTCCGAGAAGCTGCACAGCAAGTGACGAAGGCGCTGTGGCCCTCATAAGTGGCATCTCTGACGCCTCCCTAGTGGTCCCGCCCACAGCAATATATTTATTCACAAGTTCAGCTTTTACCCCACATTTTGGGATTTTTTTCTCGTTCTCAGGTGGTACTGGTATTGAATAACGCGGAGAAGTGATTATTGAGCCAGGCTGGATATCGCCTTGCTAACATAAAACGAACACTCTTGGAAGTCGTCCAAAGAAGCTGTCCCTTACCTAGAGTGTTCTCTAAAAGTCTTTTTAGCCTTTTTTCTTTCATGGAGAATTATTCAGCGAGTTGGATCTTTGTAAATTGAGTCCACTATCCACAGTGTACATACAAGGCGAGGGTTTGTCTTCAATGCATTTTTCTCAGCAACGTAGGTCGGGTTATCTTATCATGCGTACCCATGATCAAAATGATCTTTGATTATGAACAAGCTTTCGTCAGTCATGGTCAAAAACAAAGCCGAATGGCCCGTTAGACGCTTTAGTTGCTGCCAAAGCAAGGTCGCCATGCAGACCACCAGTGTTGCTTTGATCAGGAATTAGTCAAGAGTCGAATTTTTCACTTTTGTTAAGAAATTCTCTTTACTACATAATGGTGGTTCTCTGATAGCCGAGTTCTTTGCTGCATTTAACGAACGTCGTTCTACGTTCCGTTTAAACCCAGCTCTTGAAAAAAGTTGTATCTCATGGAAAATTATTAACTTGCCCTAAACTAGCATACACCGAAACAAAACGGAACTCGCAGACAGGGCACGCCACAGCGGTGAGAAGGGAGGTGGTCCTTTGGCGTGATCGCTTTGCCACGGAGGTCTCATAACAAGTTATGGGGCAAATTCTTCAGTTCGGGTAGCACTAACCGTCTGAACTTTCTTTACTGACTGCGTACATTATGCGGTTAACGTGGGCCTTAGTGGTCCTACCCCTCAACCAAAGCGTCTCCTAGTGAGTAATTGGGAATTCAAAAGTTTACGAATAGAACAAGTTGTTCTTAATAGGACAAGTTGTTCTACTGCGTAGCATGGCGTCTCCTGACTACCAATGAAATCGCCTCAGGCTACATACACACCGGTGAGAAGTTTTTCCTTGTTACTACCCCCCCCCTATAACCGTCGAGTGGGAGCGAATAGACATACGATCAAGGCACACATGAGGTAAATTTGAGACATCACAGTCCCATGGTGGAAGATGTGGGAGGGGGAAGGTTAAGCGGAGGGACTTCAAACAGGCAGGAATCATCCATGCAAGCAGAGCCGCGCAGAGCCCTCTTCACCTGTTTTTGAGGAATTTCCAGCGAATAATGAGAGATAACAAAAAAAAATCATCACTGGCAGAAGGGCACGATAATTACAGTCTCGTTTGCTGCGGATGACGGGCGCGGCAGTAGGGCAGTGACTTTGGCGCGGCGCCAGTCGTTTTTTCTCCTTTTTCTTTCGGAAAGCGGCAAAACTGCATCCATCGTCCTTATCATTCATTTTTTCAGTTCGTTCATCCAGTATTTGTCGTTCAGCAACTGAAGAGACCTGACGGTACTCCAAACCCAAGCACGCCCCTTCTTCCGCAGCGAACAAGACTTCACGTTCAGTGTAAAAAACGGAAGTGGTGGCGCTAAATGGTGCGAAAATAAAACGGAAACAGGGCGAAATGGCCAAATACGATCGGAACAAGGCTATTACTGGGCGCTTGAATGAGGAAGAGGACGAGCGAGCCTGAGATCATCGGGTCATTAGTTCCGGAAAAGCCATGGCGATTGCAATAAACTCCGACAAGATTACTTTTCAAATGGAAGCTAAACTCAGAGCGATATCAAAAACGTTCTCTGTAAAATAAATCATATTCATGACAGCATTCTGGAACACTGGCCGAATATTTAGTGCGTAAGTAAAAAAAAGAACTGAAACGCCATTAAAGAGTCTGGAACTCCATGAAACCAGAGCTACCCGCAAGAAAACCTTACAATATGGGAAAGATTTTTCCTGGCAATTGACTTGAGTGGCAATAACTAAGCTGCCAGAAGGAACAGTAAAGAAGTGAAAAAGCATCATTGACCGAAAGATCGTAAGTGAACACAGCTATGATGGCGATGGCAAACAACTTCTGGTCTGTTCGGCCACTTGTGGGCGGGCAGGTTTTGGCGGGAGGTGCGATCGGCATGTTAACGTTTACTGAGACCTTTAGTGAGGAATACTTCGTTGGAAGAGACGCCATGCAGCGCCTGCTTAGGGGCACGATGTTCTTTTTTGCTAGGCGTATTTACTCTATAGATAAGCCAATTTATCTTACTAACTAACTTCGATAAAAATACAAATACATTGATGGAATTTGTACAAAAAATGAAAAACGTTGGATGAGATAGTCACAGAGCGCGACAGCCAGAAAGAAGGTCATTCAATGTCAGCCGGGTGCATCGATTTGCTTTATAACTAGAGTTACAGTTGTTGGCTCGCTAGGTAATTTTTTTAATTGTATGCGCGATCGTTTGGCATAATTGTCCCCCTTCAACTTGGTCAGTACTACGAAGATGATTGCTTGTTACCGTT
>MU950163.1:0-26865 GCA_036418165.1 Cooperia oncophora
AGAAGCTGAAACGTGCAAAGTGCAGTGACCATAATGTGCCACGCGGGGGAGAGAGAGCAGAGAAAAACCCAAGTTCGACGCGTCTAAAGGAATTGAGTTCAGGCTATCCGTAGACCGATAAACCCATTGCGTTATTGAATTGTATGTGTTCTCTTCCGGTTTCAGCCAGCGCTCTTCACCGTGGTGGACCTAGATTGTCATGACAGTAAGGTTTTGTGTTAGTTGCATAACTAGACTGATTACATAGACAGTATACTCTCAGAGACAATACTTTTTTGTCGTATTGTTGAGGTACGACGAGCCGCCCTGCTGAAAAAATAGCAGCGAAATGTCACCGTTGCGATAATGAAACCATAGCGAGCGCGCGCCGATCGCACCAACAACCATACGGTATTTGCAATTGCAGCGCGCGAAGCCACGGTATTTGCGATTGTCGCACGCGAAGTCACGTGGTCCTACCGTCACACACCCAGTAAAGCGTGAGGCGTAGTCCTCAGCAGTACTGCATTCATCCTGTTTTCCTGAACTTATCTTATTGCCAATGACGCCTTGGGACACGTCATAACGCGTTGTGTGACCTTAATGACACGTCAGGGCAAGTCCTGCAAATGTGCCGGGCACTAATATAGCCCGGCATATTTAGAGGAATTTACAAAGTAGTCCAATACATTTGAAACGAGCCGTAATAC
Source organism: Cooperia oncophora (assembly GCA_036418165.1). NCBI lineage: Eukaryota > Metazoa > Nematoda > Chromadorea > Rhabditida > Trichostrongylidae > Cooperia > Cooperia oncophora. The sequence goes on from MU950163.1 coordinate 690, forward strand.
GTTACAACAAGTAAAATATTGGGGGTTGTATGCTGCCATATTGCCGGTTTTTATTTGAATGTCTTCTCCCTCTCCACAGATAACAGCATGTAGCACGTTCCAGAGCGTTTTTTTAACGCTTCACTTGCAATTTTGAAGCTATATAGTTTTCTACACTCTGCGATAAAAACTCAAACCCTATGATGATTATTGCCGAAACCACATCTAAATATCACAAGTCAGATCTTGAAGTTTGGAGGCATATGCGGATATCAACTATAGTAAAGTGGAAACCTGCATAGGTCTTTTCCTCGTGTGGGCAAGTTGCCGATCAATTTTGCAATCTTACTTTCGGAATCTATAGCTTACCCCAACACTTTCTTTTCTGACAACGGGAACCCCAACAGGTCGATCCGGCCATTGCAGTGAGATGTATAAATTGCTGGACGTGTCTTGACCCGCCGAATTCAAATCTGTCCTCCGATTTTGCGGAACGATTCTCCAAAGGGAGTTACGGACCATTTAATCTTAGCTCCGTTTGCTCAAGTTGAGAAGGATAACTGCATACGGCAAGCCGCCGATGGCCTAGTGGATAAGTGCATTGCTTCAGAGACGCGAGGTCGAATGTTGGAATCCTTGGCTATCGATAACTTTTTGCTTTTCATTCAAAACACTTGGTATGAGCCCTCCGAAAATTCTATCTGGCCATTTCGCCTAATTTCTTGATTAGTTGCCAACGAAAGGCGGGCGATTCCCCATGTGGGGCTCCTCTTGAAAACTTTTTTATTATGAGGATAGCCACATGTCGCAAGGGTTTTTGCAATGAAATACCATCATATTCATGTTCAGCGGGTCAAACTACTCCTCGGGACAAATTTCTAGCCGAATCTGATATTTCCACCTAACTTGACAAATGTGTGCTGTTTCATGGGTAATCGAAAGCATAGGGGAGTTCACCTACCGTTGGTGAATGGTCTCGAGATGGAACCAACTTGTGGTAAAGAGGACGATGATGCAAACGGCAAGAATAAGTAAGCCGGGTAATGTCTTTGCGAAAAGGCACATGAAGAGGCATTTCTGTTGGAAATCACTCATCATCAGTATGGTAGTCGTAGTGTCGCTTTGGCCATCAGTCAGCCACAGCTAGTCATAACCTAATTTCTCGGAAATGAGTTAGAACCTCGGATTGCGCTGGGGTGACGTCTCCAGGGGTTATTCGACCCCTTGAACACGAATATGATACCTGTTTTGCGCGAAAAGCGCTGTGAGTTGCGCTACAGATGCTAACGCTTTGGCGCAGGCGCGCCCGGAAGAAGAAAAGCAATAAAGAAAAACCTCACAACTCCGCTCAGGGAATCGTTCCGCAAATTTCAAGGATAGTCTTGTGTTCATTGCGGCAAGGTGAGTGCAATGATGTACATTTCGTTGCATATGGCCGGGCTGACGTGTTTTCCTTTCCTGGTCAGCTTGTGCAAACACAGCAAAGATTGAATGGTCCGTAACTCCCTTCAGAGAATCGTTCCGCAAAATCGGAGTGTAGATTCGGATTCAGCGGCTCAAGACACGTCCATACATATATATCTCATTGTAAATGGCCGGATCGACCTGTTGGGGTTCCCTTGCCAGTACTTGAATATGGCACTTGCATGTACTTTCCGCATAGGAAGATGCTGACTGAGAAGCTTGAAAGGGTGCAGAACAGCTAAACTAAGAAGCTATTCCTCAGAGCCCTTGGTTTTCCTTACAAAAGTATACTCCGGGGTGTAGTAAGGAATAAAAAGCTTAGCTTAGTCCCATTACGTGTGAGGCTTAGGCAAAACGACATTCTTATGGTTTACAACATCCTTAACAGGCGTATTGATCTTAGCCGTCAGTCTTTTTATAGTCTCGCACCTTCTAGGACCAGAAGCTGGAAATCCAGACTTGTTTTTTGGCAACCGCGTACTCTGTTAGGGCGCAAATTTTTCACTTTTCGTGCGGGCATCATGGAGTTTCTTAAAATCAGCAAAGCCATACCGATATCGGACTCTCTTTCACTATTTCGAAAATCGGTTTTCCCATATCTGCACTGAGTGAAGTAGGGTATTGCTTTAGTCATACGCTTCTTTTTTTACCTTTTACGTGTTGTCTTTTATTGTGTTGTTACTAGGTAATAATTTGTTCCCCTAGTTTTTTTTTAATTCGTCTACTATATGTCGCCGAGCATGTAATAAATCTGAAATTTGAAATTATGTCGGTTACGGCCGTTGGGAGTGGTATGTTCTCACATTGTCGCACCCTAAACTGTGAAAACGCTTGTCTCCCGCAGGGCGCCTTTTTCTTCTGTGGCTGATCTGTTGGAGATTGTTCCACAAAGGGAATTTTCAGTAATCCGCATGATTGTTCTCTGGCCGAATATGTGAGATATACTGCTCACCCTTATGAATGAAGCACGCAATTTCATAGTTTGCATCTATGCGATAAGCAATTACATACCTTTGCATCACGTAATCCAGCCAATGACGGTGAACGGTGTAGTCCAGTAATGCGATGCGGCTACACACTCCGCAATTTTACAGCACTCCTAACTGAGCTGTTCGCTACTCCCTACTCCCCCTTAGTCTCTACTTGCCGCTGCTGCAACGCCAGTGAAACATGGGTGAAACGCTAAATTGATACCAATACTTTCCTTGCCCTCGCGACACTAGCGTAGCTAGCTTACCACTGGCGTAACAGTAGCGTAATGCCGCTGGCAAACGATAGATTGATATCTATCCTTTCACTGTCGCTGCTGAACGCAGGAAACACTAGCGTCTCCTGCCGCAAAGTATGAATGCAGCCTAAAGAAACGTAGCATCACTTTCGCAAACGCTAAATTCCTCAAATGCTGTTTCGGATTAGTGGAATGACCTCATTTCACGTGTGGTCCATCGAGAAAACAACCTTAGAAGAAAGAGGCATAAAGAAGAAAGGGTGCGGCCAAATTGCTACCTATGACCACGCGGTCCTGGAATCAAATCTCATATCGACTTTCGTAAGCGCAGTCCATTTTGTACAGCACAGCCAGGCATGCTCAAGTATGTATAACAAAGACAGTATAATAGCAAACGATTGCCGAGTGCGTCTGCAATGTTCTACTCTGAATTTTGGATATGTTCCATGACGGCGATAATGTACACCCTCACACAATTTTCGTTCCGAATAATGACGTTTTACCCCGACTTTTAGCCTTACCACGTTGAACGCCGCGGCTTCTTTTTTGCGACGAGTCCCGTCTACACTTCCTGCGTCTCCGCGCGTCAATTGTGTGCAATACACAAACGCGCTTTGCGGGAGTCTTTGTGCTGTATACCTTTGCAAACCCATTCTGATTTCTGTTGCGCTTATTCTCACGCAAACCTATTCAGTAGAAGGTGAAATTCGGCCAGGGATCTTGCATACTCGGATTCCCTGCGCAATGAGGATAGTGAGGTGGTATGGTCATGGTTATTGCGTGTCACTACCCTCCAGCCCAGTTACAGTTCACTCCTGGGAGGAGAGCAGACACTATTGCAGCTGCAGACCCATTCACCTTGTTAATCGAAGGAGCTGCCCTTGGAAAGGAGTGCAGAGTTCGTCTTTGGCTGGCTTTCTAGTAAACACATGGGATCTCTGGTCACTCCTAAGAGGTCAAAATTGGAAGCTTCTCAAGGGTTAGGGGGGTTTTGACTCTTTAAAGGCAAAGGCCCTCGTTTTAGCTGGCTCCACATTCCATGCTGTAGACAATCTCATCCAAATCAACGGAGAACAGACAATCATAAAAACCATGCAAACTGTGCAGTATACACTGAACCTAATATCAAGTGCCATCGGGCATATAGACGACTATGCCCCTGGCTCAGAACTCAAGCCGAAAAAAAAGTAAATATTTCACCAGAAGATGTCGAAGCAATAGCGAACAAGGCAGGTAAGGTATTACTACCTAATGAACCAGTTTTTTTTGGCACTATTTACTCTTCACTGCCCCCATCTTCCAAATATAGGCCTGCTTTTGACCGGCTTTTTTGCGTTGGCAGAACTGACAGAAAATTTCTGCCTTGGGGTAGTTAGACCTCCTGAACACGAATATCACATCCGCTAGGCACAAAACATCCTAGCGTCTGCGCTACAGGTGCCGACGTCAAAATAACTTAAATCACCAAATTCTCTGAAAACTTGTTTTCAGGGGTAGTCTGACCTTCTGAACGTGAATGTCATATCCGCTCTGCCTGAAACATCCTGGCGTCCGCGCTACGGGTGCTGGCGCCAAATCACTGACGCCTGTGGCAAGGGTGCCAGGAAGTTTCAGACTGAGCGAATGTCTTATTCTTATTCAGGAGGTCAAAATACCAAGGAGACAGCATTTGAGCAAAATCCATCTAACAAGCGAGGTGTTTCAGGTCATGGCGCGCTTTTTGAAATGGTTTGTTGCTTGTTGTAGGGGTCCATACAAGGGTCACAAAAATGGGTTTCATTTTTGCCATGCGTTTCTGAGTAGGCCAAAAGCTGAGTGAAAAGAATTTGACAGGAATGGGCGGTTTTAACAATGTTACTTTGCTCCGTTCTGCTTGTAACTTCGAGCATGCACAGTTTATGAGGTGGTCACTAATTAGGCCTCAAAATAGATTCGATTAAAGTCAAAATGTAAGTGTCATGTGGTGACACACCTTGGCATGCACCGATGCAAGAGTGATTTTTTTGTCAGCGCTCCCTTCATGACCATTGCTGGCGGATCGGATGGCGTAGCGGATAGCACGATGGATTCTGGATGGCACGACAGTGCGGGATTCGGTTCGGATCCTCATTGCAGCAACAGTTTCGCATCTGTATCAAGGCAACGAGACGTGAACATTCCCGGAAACAAGGTTCTCCACACAACTGCTCGTTTGTAATGCGCCATCCAGGAAAGGCCACCAGGACATCCTGGCCATTTGCAGTGAGTGCACATCATTGAACTCGCCTTAACACATTGAACTCGAAACTACCAAGATTTGCGGAACGATTCTCTGAGCGGAGTTATGGAGGTTTTCCTTCACTGTTTTTCTTTTTGCGGGTGGGCTGGCGCAGTGAATTTGCACCTGTAGCGCGATTCACAGCTCTCTCCGTGTGAAATAGATATCATATTCCTGTTCAGGGGGTCAAACAACCTTTAGAAACGCCACCTTGAGGATATCCGAGGTTCTGACTCAACTTCGAAAAAACGGGGTAGAGATGGTCACGCCTGGATGATAGCCAATACTCCGACTAGCATACGGTGATAACTGGTCTTTGCACTGAAATAACCCTTCAGTCATGTCTTTTCGCAAAGAACAATAGCTGGCTCACTTGTTCGTGCCGCCTGCATCATTTTTCTGATTACCGGTAGAAAATTCCATCCCAAGACCAGTCATGGTGGATGGACCCCAGCCTGCTGGTAATGGTCCATAGAATGGCCCACATTTTCCAAGTGAGGTCAAAACGTCACATTTGGCTAGAGATTAGTCCCCAGAGGTAATCTAGCCAGCTGAACATAAATGTGATTTTATTTCATTGCAATAGCTCTTCTGACATGAGCTACGAGGGGCAGCACAAGCACGCTTTCAGGCCACAATGTGGCCACAAGTAGATGCCTTCAAATGGCATTATTTGACTTATTTGAACCTTGTTTCCGGAAATGTTCACGTCTCGTTGCGTTGATACAGATGCGAAACTGTTGCCGCAATGAGGATCCGAACCGAGTCCCGCACAGTAATGGTCATGAAGGTAGCACTGACAAAAACATCACTCTTGCGTCGGTGCATGCCAAGTGTGTTACCACATGATACTTACATCTTGACTTTGATCGAATCTATTTTGAGGCCTGATTAGTGACCACCTCACCAATCAGGCCTCAAAATAAACTAAACTTTGCAAGCACGAAGTCACAAGCAGAACGGAGCCCATTAACATTGTTGAAACCGCGCGTTCCTGTCAAATTCTTTTCACTGTTTTTGACCTACCCAGAAATGCATAGCAAAAATGAAACCCATTTTTGTGATCCTTGTATAGACCCCTACAACAAGCAGCAAATCATTTCCAAAAAGCGCGCCATGCCCTGAAACACCTCTTTTGTAAGAAGAAAAAGGTCGGTCAGAAAATGGCTCAGTTCTGGATGGTTGGGGCGGTAAAGGATATACAGGGGGGGGGGAGCAAAAAAAAAGACACTTTTCTTTCTTGGCTTTCGAGGCGCTAGGTGAAGTTACACTTCTTATCGGACATTCCTACCAACATATTAAAGAGCATATTAAATACAGTCATATACTCCGCCATAACCTTCTGCAGGAGCGCCATCGAAAGATTCTCCCATGCGACCGCGAGATCCTTGATTTCTCCGCCACTGTAGACCACCCTATTGACCTCCGCCCGGACCAGGTGACTGAGGGTGTTTAGATCAGACGACCTGCTTAAATATCCCATCTTCTTCAAGTACTCGGCGCCCTTCCATTCCAAGTAGGCGAGAGTTTTTCCAACGCCCTTCAATTCCATAGGGTGTCACCCAAACCTGTAGCAGTACAAAGTTTCCAGGAAGGTACGTGACGACATTTGGGGGATATTCTTCTCGAACTGCTCGATGTAACCGCCAGCGCTCACCTCCAGTCTGGGGTCCACGAAGAAAGTATCGGTCTCACAGTTCCAGGTACGTCCGGTCCATACCATCAATCAGCGCCTTGGCGACTGCGGTGAAGATGATGCCTAGACTGTGGCGACGTTGTCGAAGCTGCTCGATGTTGGAGGTCGTCCAGATCGAGAGTACTGGTCTCAAGGTAGCTATCCATGGGTGACACCACACTAAATGTTTCACTACTGTTTGCAGGTGACATGAATTCCAAGGGTTTTCTCCAGTTAGGCTGCGATTGGAGATGACTTCATATTTTGGTGTACATGAAGGTGATGGGCAAGAGCCGGCTCCTGATTATCGAGGAACATCTTGGGTATCTTCCGCCCTAGTACTGGCATCCACCTCCTCTGTCTGGGCAGCGAAAACTTTGCTGATATGTGACTCGGTCGAAGTGTCTTTTTTTGTCCCCCCTCCTCCCCTGTATATTGCTATTTTTTTTCCTTGCAAAGGGATGTTCCACACTCCCATGTAATTTTTGGTGACATAGATACACGTAGAGGCAGCTTCGACGTACATAATTGCGACCGAATTCTAGCAGTCCAGTCCAGGGCGATCAATTTCCCTTGCCATGTTGTCAAATGAGCACTTCCGACCGCGCAATCGAGCTGTCAAAGCTTGTCCGAAGAAGGTTACTGGCAAACGGCGCAAAGTACTAGTCTATCATTAAAGGCACGAAAATCTGATACCTACTGATCCCACATTGGATGCCGTAGCCTAAGGTGAACGCCAATTCACTAATACGCTACATTCTACTCCGAGGTTCCTGCGGCAGTTTTTCGGGAGATGATGCATCCAAGAGTACTGCGGTGACTGATCCGCGTTTGGTACTGGTTCCATAAACAGCGCGACCACAAAATCCTAAGTGTATCTCAGTAGGGCCCCTGCTCTTGCAGTCCTCCTTCAATGCCCCCTACACTGCTGTACAGTGTAACCAGTCACATTTGCTAGATCAATAACGCCCAAAGGTTTCAAGGTGGAATGGTGACGTACAATGCCCAAATAACATCCCGTACCTTACTCGTATCCTGTAAATGTGAAATCCAGGCGCAGGCGGTGAGCGCCACTTTGTCGACTGCCGGGTGGGTGCCCGCAGTGTCCGAGACGGAGAAATCGTTTAGCCTTAGCTACAGCAGGTACTGCTTTAGCTTCGCTCAGCCTGGTTGCTTCTCCCTTCATTCCTCTCGACGGGAGATAAATACCCGATATAAATAGATACATATATATAAAATAGAAAGCATGCAATATTTCCACTGTGTCGAGAATTCAAGCGTGCTTATTAAAAATGCTACGCGCTTCACTTGAGCATGATGTAGATTGGTCCTTCCCATTGGATATTTCATTACTGGTCAAATGTTATCTGAGCACAGAAATGTATGACAAATCCACGACAAAGACTACACGGCAATAACGAACAAGGATCGCAGTCCCAGACACGTTCGAACGAAGCATGCAGTCCCGCTCAAGGATCATTGGTTTGGGATTCTAATCGAGTCCGCTACACCGCTCTTATTTGGGGTTTATATGGCGCCCGCTCCGGCTCTCTGTCCCACCACATCAAATAGAGCCGTCAAGCGGAGGAGGGGGAGGGTAAATAGAACATGGGAAACAGGAAAAGCTGTGGAACAAAACTATCCTCCCCCCTACCATGCAGTTCTTCCCCAGCTTTCTGCTTTTTTTTCCACAAAAATTTTCTACTTTTCCTCAATACTTTGCTGTCGAGCGGGGGTGCATATACTACGCATGAAATACATGGAACAGAAAAACCACGAAGAGTCGAACACCTTTCCTAGAAGGCGGCCACAAAGTAAACACGAAGATCCAGTATCAAATATGAATTCCACTCCGCCCAAATACGACCCTCTCTCCTGGCTGCCAAGTACGACCCTCCCCTGTTTGGAATTCTCCAACAACGATATCCCCTGGTGACACTCGCTCTTTCTCTGGGATATGAAGCATTGCTGCGGGAAAAGGAAACGATTATCGGTGTGGAGCCATTTGAAAGGCATTCTGGACCTTCGTGATAACTCACCGGTGCAGCATGTTTAACACGCGTCACTGGCGTGGAGTACACCACGTCCTCTTCATATGTGTTGATCTCTTCATCAACCAGCACCTGCAAAACTGATGGAGCCATAAGTCAAACAAGCATATTTACAACAACACGTCAACTTGATGCAGGAGAGCACTCATGAATACAAAAAGTGCGACAGAGCGCTTCAGAATGTCTGGGAAAATATAGCGGTTCTGTTTTCATGGTCGAACCACAGACTCCATAGTAGCGGAACCAGGGCATGACATTGTCATGATGATCAGAACAGGTCGTAGTTGACCTTAAATGAAAGGTTGTAAGCGCAGGGCCTTCTCTGAAGTGAGGGTGCAGCGATGCCCAAATGTTGTTTCAGCTCCAACTATGAAAGAGCTATTCATGTGAAGAACCCCTGACCCCATAAAACCTATCCGAGGCCCCAACGTGGCATGGGGGTGATGGCTTCAGCCAGCTGACGCGGAGTGTGCCTCCTGAGGATAGAAGCATTGCAAAACTTAGGAGGTTTATTCAAATTCTGCACAGCAATGATCAATGCATGTATCCCGATCAGAGCTATGATGCCCACCGTAATGCTCCAAACTAGGACGTCCACCGTAATGGACACACAAGCTAAGAAGTCCTCCGTGAATGTCAAACACGAAACCATCAGGATCGCCATACTTAAGGCAGCGTTCAGACTTGTAGCGCTACAGCGTCGCGCTACAGCATCGCGCTACAGCTGTAGCGCTACAGTTGTACCGAACTCCAGCTTTTATGTTTTTTCTTTCTGTATTCAACCCTCTTCTCTTTGTTTCTTATATGTATCTCATAGCGAGCTCCTGTTTTCTACTTTATCACATAATGTGGTTGGAGTTGAATAAAGTAAAACAGTTTCGTCATCGGAGTCAACGTGAGGCACCATTGCAAGACATCAAGCGAAGCCATCAAACATCAATAGCAACTCTAAAACCAAATAATTAAAGTCAAAAACGATAAATAAAACCAATTATCACAGTCTTCTGTATCAAAAACTACATTAAAATGTGATAAAGTAGAAAACAGGAGCTCACTCTCAGTTAAATATGAGGACACACTCTATATATAAAGCAGAAGTTGTCTGTGTGTCTGTCGTACCAATAGGAGGATAGGCTCTGCCCACAATGGGCAGGGCCTATATTTAGCTGAGTGGCGTCTCGGACGTAATCTATTGAAAACGTTGTCAACAAAACACTCAAGCGCTGTCAACTTTGAGATGGGGGCTGAGGGCATGCTGAAGATATACCGAATAAACACAAACTAAGTTAAGCCTCGCACACAATGGACGGGGCGTGCACCGAAGTGAGTAGTGCCAACGACAAAAATTCGTGAAATTCCTCCGGAAGCTCACAGGGACCGGGGACAAAATCACTCTCTATGCACCACGTTAGACTACCCCCGCAATGGGCGTGAGGGCATACCCGAAGTGAGCGGGGCGTTTGTCCGGATGGGCGCAAGGCCAAGCAGTAAATATGACCCTCCCCTTTATAGCGTTCGTGAAGCGAGAAAAATCGACTATCAATAAAATTTCTTTCTCTCCGCCCAAATACGAATCCCCCTTTCCTGGCGGCCGAACACGACACGAGAGCTGTAGTGTTTCACGCACGAAATTGTGGAAATTTACCCTTTCATTCTCAGTGCTTGCTTCCTTTCTCATATTCTCCATGCGAACAAGTCTTTCTTCCCTGAAATTAGACCAGCAACTTACTGGATATCGAATCAATGATGGAGGGCTTGAGTATTTCTGCATTTCCTCTTGAATTACAAGCCTCATCTTCATAAGACTCGTAGACTCCTGTCTATAGAAAACGAATAGCTTCATAGGAATTACAGGTCCCCACAAGACTGCAGTGATCTGGGGAAACCAGCAAAATGCTCCCACCAGGACGAATTGTGGTTTGCAATGTTCATCAGCATAGGTGCAAGGCGAGCGACCACGAAATAGTCCCGCTCAAAGACACAACGTACACTCAGCTGCGGTGCACGTCTTTGGGGTTAACGTGCCATAAGCTGCTGTTGTGGCGTAGCATTCTCCCAACCGAACAAGCGCAGGCACGAGGATCCAGGACTGTGGGACGCGCTGATTCCTCTATACTCCGCCTGAAACGCAATGTGCGGCGCAGACTCCCGAGCCCGTTCATACTGACAAGTGTCCGCGCGGCGCGTGTCGCGCGCAGCACTCCTAGCAGTTTGCCAAGCCGCCGTGTAACTGCGCTCTGGAGTACAATTGAAACCAAACTGATGGGGAACTGACCGAAAGTGGCTCTGGAGCTGGAATTGCCCCAAATTGCAAAAAGTCAAAAATGCAAAAATTGATTTTAATCGGTACATTCCCTCAAATGTTTTATTTACCTTTTATTTACATCTACAATAGTGGTTCTTCAACTCTAGCTTTTGAAATCTAATCATCCTCGATTCGGACTTTGTCGCATGACCAGCACTTCAAATGTTGTCCGCATCGGGTGTTTGCCTTTTAATTGAGCTTCAAAACGCAATTACACAACTTGGCAAAGCGCCAGATGCGCTCGCGCGACACGCTCCGCGTGGACGGCTGTCAGTTAACCGGGATCGGGAGTCAAGTTGCAGTTTAGGTGGAGTAGGGAGGCATCTGCGCGTTCACGGTCTTGGATCCCCATTTGCGCGATGGTCGGACGGGCAAACGCTACGCTTCGACAGCCGATGGCTCGTTAGCTCCGAGGACGCACCTTGTAGTGAAGTGAACCCTGTGTCTTTGAAGGCGATGGGCATAATGAAATCACATGGCGTAAAAGATGATTATGCAGATACAAAAGAAAACCGTGCCCCAGGCAAATTACATAGCGTCTCAAACAAAAAGCGGTTCTCAGCAAGGCCTATCCACTCGTACTCTCATCGGTACTCCCACCGACACGCCTACCGCCTGCGCACCAGTTTGCAGCTGATGGCGATAGGATCATTTGTTTCCACCCACAGCCTGCACCTAAACGGTGCTTCTCCCCTTTTAAGAGAATTGTATCTAAAAAGGTAAGCTCCTCTTGATAGGGGAAATATCTATTTTCCAGAACATCGCAAGATTCCCTTGCAAGTACTGCCCTTCCCAGAGCCTTCAACCTACTGTATTGGCTTTTCCCACTTGATTCCCGCAAATCTTCGACAGTCGCTTTGTGGGGACCCCTGCTGATATTGCCATAAGGTTTACTACCGCTTGAAAAGGGTTTTTGTATGGTAACAAAATTACCGTGCCCACCACCTACAACTCATCGAATAACAAGATAGGTTTGTTTGGGTATTTAGACACTTCTCGTGCTTGACTTCCAAGGCGCTATAAGTTACACTTTATTGAATTCTGATTGGACGTCGTTGGGGATTCCCCAACAGGGGAGTCTTATTTGGCCGCTGAGAGAAAGGGGGGGGGGTGGTAATGAGTGGGGCAGTCAATAATGAGCAGCGCAAAGGTCTCAGTGTGCTCAGTTCGTTCAGCGAAACTTGTTTTGTAGAGAACACGGATATGTAAAAAAAATAGTACAAAACTTCCATTAAATTGATGGAGCGTGTCCGCGCGACCGCGCTTGGTACTGCGCCACCCGTTTTTTTTTTCTTTAGACAAACGACAGGGCTAGCATATCGTTCGTATCAGACGCTTTCCAGCAGTTGGTCTCTTTTATCGGACTCAGCAAGTGATGGAGCACGAATCTGGCGGTGTGCGGTTCACGGATCCGGACACGCTCTATCGTCCGCAATGGACAGCACTGTAAACACTGCAGGTTAGCCATGAACATCCCTGAATCCTATAAACACATCTGCTCGCGTAGACAGGCAATGCGTGGAACTTGTACCATCCCACCACCCTGCGTGGGAGCCTGAGCATGGGCCATCCACAAACGAAGCTAGTGGGCGCTAAAACATCATACTGCTTCCTCCTATTCCACAAGGGGATGCATTCTAGATGCACTCTTGGATATCGAATAAACCCAGTTGCAACGGTATGCAGAAAACTGTTTTTTTCGAGCAGCTCGCGAATATTCCTCAAAAATTCCCCAACGGGATTATCTTATGAATCTCAAAACTTTAGAAACAATGAAGTGGCTGATGGAAGAAGATCCTCCAATATTCGATGCCGGGAGCAAACAATCCAGTTTTCAGACATTCGTTTCAAACCAGGACAGTTTGCATCCAATTTTGAAAATCCCCCAATAATCCCCAATGCCTGAATTTCCCTCTGAATTCGGAAACCATTTTGAACACTTCAGTAATTTCCGATAAGCTCAAGTCTTTTTCTTCAAGACTGCGGTTTTCTCTTTCCAGCGGTCTTCCGTTTACGGAAGCTATAACTCTTCAGAGACAAGTTCTTTACTTAAGGGGTCTAGAAAACCACACCCCAACGCGAATCAAAGCGCAAACGCGTGCGCATTTGAACGGCAATCAGCCCAGTGGCATGGCTGGCAGTTCCTGCCGCGCGCGCGAATTCGAGCACAGCAGTGTATGTAGGTTGGAGCACAGCATCCTATGCGCTGTACATCCAGGACACAGCCGTTCTCTCTAACAAGAATTTCCGAGACGGATTGAGGATCTCTCTAACAAGAATTTCCGAGACGGATTGAGGATCCCTAACTCGCTCAGTTAACACGACATTGACGGAAAATGTGAATAATAGTCACAAATTTTTTACTTTCGCTTGTTTCGCATTGGAGCCTTATGGGTTTGTATGTTAGCTGAAGTAACACATGTATTAGACCACACTAGTGCGTCCAAACTGAATTCCACAGAGGGAGCGATTTTCTGGTATCCTGTCTTGTGAACCTACGGAATGTTGTGAGTTTCATTCGTAGAGAAATTCTTTGGCCGGATGACGTTTAGTGCTGGAAGGTACTCAGAAGCCAGGGGGAACTTTCGGCTTGGCGGTGGTTTTCTTCCGCGTTGGCGTTGGAAGAAAATGCAAATAAAACAAAAAAAAACAAACCTTGAAAGTAAGGAGTGGGCGGGGTTGTACCGATCCACCTTTCAGGGTTGGGAGGGGGGTACGGACTCTACCAAAATCCCCAACCTATGGTGTGCCCTGTTTCCACCACCATATTCAACAGCATATTGTGTACTATCATAATACTCCGCAACAGCTTTCTGGGCGAGCGCCATCGAGAGATTCTTCGCGCGACTGTGATTCGGTACCTGAATTCAGCGGAATCGTTTATTCTCCGCCACTGTAAACCACCTGTTGAGCTCCGCCCGAACCGGATAGTTGAGGGGGTTTAGCTCAAACACGCTTGGATATTCTGTCTTCTTCAGGTTCTCAAAGCCCTTCGATTCCAAGTAGGCGAGTGTTTCTCCAACGCCCTTCGATTTGGTGTGGGGGCACCCAATCCCGTAGCAGTACAAAGTTTCCAAGAAGGTACGGGCAATGACATGAAGGCAGGTTATTCTCCACGATTTGGTCGATGAACTATCAGCGTTCACTTTCCGCGTCCGGGGTCCACGAAGAAAATACCGAAGAATATCGGAAATCAGAGATGCCGCCGCATTGGGCAAGGTTTCGAAAATCAGGTGGACCGCGCTCGTCATGCCTTTCGAAGACGACTGCTGGACCACAGCGATTGCCGACTGGATTCCACGGGATGTCAAGCGAACACCCGGACGGCCACCTAGCAATGGTTAGACTTCTTCGTGAAAGTTCTTAACGAATGGTATGAAGTTCATCGCGTCCCTCGAGCAGAAAGAATCAGTTTGGCAATTCTTGCACGTTGTATAGAAGAATGGAGATTTTACTAGCGACCGCTAGAGGAACTCGATGATCAACGGGAGCACAGGTGGTACAGGTGGTTCAATACTTTCTACCACTGCCGTGTTGACTGAGTGAGTTTGGGATCCTCACTCGTTACTGTACCACTTCTTTTACTTGTTCGAGAGAATGGCTGTGTGGGTCTACACAGCAGAGGACGCTGTGCCCTAGCCTACAGACTGTTGTGTTCAAATTCGCGCGCGCGGGAGGTACTGGCAGCCATGCCTTTGAACATCGGATACGCATGCATCCGCGCTTCAATTGCGTTAGGGAGTTTTTCCTAGAACCCCTCAAAGGCAGTTGGCACGATAAACCCCTGAAGACGCGTAGGAATAATGCGCATGGCAGGAGGGAATTCCGCGTCTCTGAGAAGGCACTGGTCCGTGAGAAGGCACTGCGCAGAGCCCTTTATAAGGAAGGTACATTTATAAGGGCGCTATCAACGCCCGCCTGCCCACAAATGGAAGACCGTTCCTGACTCTTCCACTGCTTCGTTTGCTAAGTGAATTATGAAACAGAGGGATGTGTATGAAGCGGCCGCGTTGTTGCATGGATATATGCCTCACAGCCGTAATTCGGTAGTGGTTATTGGCAAGATGCATACGGGAAACTCATCCGAAACTGATTTTATAGTTATTGAAAACGAGGCCTCTTTCACAAGTTCAACTGCTTTACTCCTTTCTTTCGCCATTTTCCCACTTCACAGCGCCTTGCTAGCATTTTGGGTCGGGTACCAAATTATCGTGTCAACTGCCTTCGAGTAGAGCCACTTGTCTTTAAAGGGTTATAATTTCCTTGAAAGCAGACCCCTGGGAAAGAGAAAAACTCGTGACGGAAAAGATTCTCGAAAAAGTACCGAAATGTTTATTTGTAAGTCGCCGAATTTGGAGAGAAATTCAGCGTTGCGGTTGCGTTGAGAATTTTCAAAATGGATGCAAATTGTCCTGGTTCGAACGGAGATATTTTTTTAAACTTAGCTGTCAAATCCAAAACCAATGTCGGAATATCAGAAGATTTTCTTCCCTATTCCACATATTGTTTCTGATGTTTTCGGGATTCATGAGATAATCGCGTTGGGATTTTCTGAAGAGTATACCGAGCTGCTCCAAAAACCTGTTTTCTGCGTACCGTTTCAAGTAGGCGTATTCGGACATCCAGAAATGCATCTGGAATGCATTCCTTCGTGAATAGGAACAAGCAGTAGTTGGCCTAGCGCCCATTAGCTTCATTTCTGGATGCAACATGCTTAGGCTCCCACGCAGAGGTAGTGGTATGGTGCAATTCTACGCAGTTCCTGTCTACGGGCACATGGTGTTTATAGGATACAGAGAGATCCATGGCCAACCTACGCATTTGCTTACAGTCGGATGATGGGGCGTGTCTAAGACTGTCAGATCTGTACTCCACTACTTGCTAAGTCCAATAAAGGAGACCAATTGCTGAAAGCGTCGGATACGAATGGTATCTCAGTCTGTGTCGTTTGTAAAACAGGTTGGCGCGGTCGCGCGGACACGCCCCATCACCCGCAAACCGGGGTATATGTGGTACTGTTTGGTCATCTACGTACTTACGAAATGATGTCAACTTATTAATATTTCCATTTAATTCTGGATTAGTTTTATTAATGAAAGTTCTGTACTGAGATTTTACATAGCCGGGTTCTCTACGCCAGTCTGAACAGGACTCAGCACACTGACACCTTTGCGCTGCTCTTTACTGACGCCCCACTCATTACGACCCCCCCCCTCTCCCACCAGCCAACTAGGACACCCTGTTGAGGGATCCCAACAACGATGTTCCCTGATGCAAGGGCCTACAAGGGGCCTCAAAAGTGAAGGGCCACCAAATTCGTAGCGCAGATCACAGCAAGAGCGGCACTTCGGTTCCAAGGTGGCACAGGTGAGAAGGTGAGGCCTACAAAGATGGTGGGAGGGGACAGAAAATGATAAGATGATGATAAGAGGAGGCGACAGTGAGTAAAGGCGGCCATTACTCATTACACGGAGGAGGAGGCACCGGCACTAACCGCGAGGGTGGTACGAGTCTCTATTTCGCATTAATCAAGCAATAACCCAATCAAATTTATTGGTATCGGTGATACACAATAATCTAGTGAGGTCTCTCTGTGCGCGGAGTATCGTATGCCTACCAAACTACTTTTATAGAACTTGAAAATCTATCAAATGCCAGCGAGATAGCGGCGTACCCCACCCCAACGTTTCCCAACATTCTGTAACGACAACGACTCTAATCAACTAATTCCATATTTGCATGATTTTTTCCCCGCATTCTTGACCTGAGCAAAAAAAATTCATGTGGAATCCAAAAATCTCACCAAACTTACAGAGCGGGCGACTTTAACTTTCTACAAATCCTACAACAATCTGACTTCAGTATTACTAGCAAAGAGGGTACCGCGTACCGAAACCGAAAGTACACGAATATTAAACTGTAGTCCGTCTGAGAGCATGAAGCTAGAAACGCTAATCTAGCCCGTGATTTGCATTGTGTGTTGCATCTCTACCCATGGAGTTGTCAATGATATGTCGATAACAAGGCGACCTTTACAAACTTCAGCGTGTGTCTTTCTGTTCGAAGGATTTTGTCAGTCAGTTCGTGGTTAGTTGCTGCTGGACAGCGCAGGAGACAGAAAGAAGAATATATTAAGCGTCATTCCCTAGGAATGAAGACATTAACACATCTCAGGCATGAGCAAATTGCCTGTCTGCTTTTGAACATTTGAAGAAATATTGAGTTGGCTCGGAAGTAATGGCGTTTTTCTCTCACTCAAGATAAAAAACTGAAGATGAGTGGTTTCGCCTTTTAAACCACTTTTCAGAGGATTTCTTCGCTCTGTGAGATAATCTTCTTATTCTTACTGGAGATACTGTTCCACTAAATTTCAAGTGCTCAGATTGGTGTGCTAGGTCGACGAAACTGGGAATTTTCAGCAGCTTCTTCATTTACATCTGATGAAGAAGCACAAATCGCACAGTTAAACCCATTTGCCGAGCTGAGAAGCTCTGTCTTCTAGAAGTGCTCATGAGAACAGGGAAGAACCGAACCCAACGCGGGAGGTCGTACAGGACGTGCCCTGCTATTTCAAAATGGTTTTTTGCGTTTTGTAGGGATTTGCACATAGACCACAGGAATGGGGTTCGTTTCAGGAACGCCAAAAAAAGGAGTGAAAATTACGCCTACGTACCCTCTTATGAGAGATGTTCAGCGCTATACTGGCGCCAAATTGCGTCGGCGCCAAATAGAAGTGTCAAAATCGTGGTCAGGATCATCGCTCACACCTATAGACGAAATTTCAGTCAAAAATTTCTTTCGATTTTTTCGGGTTGTGGTGGACTATTTGGTCGGCGGTGGCTACCGGACTGTCACACCTTTGTAAGCAGGATGACGTAACGGCGCGGCGTGGCAGGACAGCCGTATCGCAAGTGTGCACCCGAAGCCTTTCATAAGTAAAGGTGGCCGCAATATAAAAGCATCCCGGGCCTGTGCCGATCCCTACTGCCCGCTCGCTCAAGAAAGATGTCGTTCTCCCCCACGAGAGAACAGAAATTGCTTCCATTCAAGTTCGTTAATTTTTTTTCCAAAGTGGACATGGTCTTGAATTTACAACACACCCCGTAAAGAAATTTTTGCCAAACATTGTCCGTAGGAATGATCGGCGGCCCCGATCCCGGTTTGACACTTATTTGCAGCGCCGACGTTAACTCGAAATCTGAGGTACAAGTAGCTGCGTACTTCCACTGAACGTCGTGGTGGCCATGCTTTTGGAGAGGTGTTTTCATTTTGACCCAAACGTGGTCACGTCCCTTATGTGTACTGAACGCATTCATTAGAAGAAAAAAAAACTCCGTCTTAGCGGTAAATAGCGTCATAGCTGTAAATGTGTTCCATATTCTTGATTCGTGCATTGTCTAATCTATAAAGGCCAACTTTCTACTACGGTCTTGCTTGACGGTATTCTTTCTATATATAAAGCAGAAGTTGTGGGTGTGTGTGCGTGTTTGAATGTTTGTCTGACCGCCCAAAAATTGGGGAGTATGTGGAAAATCACTTTTAGGGAAGGGATCAAACTTGGGATGGTTGTGGCACGGGTCAACATTCAAAAAGCACATACAAGTCCCACAATGGGCGGGGCGAGCGAGTGTGAACGGTGTCAAGGGTAAAACTTCTCAAAAGCATCCTGAGTAGCCCGAAGGACGGGTAATATGTGTAAAGGGCGATAGCGTGAGACTACAGAAGTAAGGGAGAGACACCTCCAGTGATTGAGATGTGCACCGAATCAGTGGCACCTACTGCAGGAAATCATGATTTCGTACGCATGAGAATATCAGTGAACAGGGCATGGAGTGGTGATATGGGGGGGATGGGGCAAAATCGAAAATTTCCAACCTACTTGTTTTTTATGATTGTTTATTTATTTATTTACTTGTTATTAACTCCACAAAAACTCAAATACACAGTACTTGATACTTCAGTTCATCCCCTGTGCAACCAGTGCCGACTTCCACTCTTCCCTTACTTACGACTGCGCTAGGGAGGGGTAACTTCCTACATCTCTCTATGTAAATGCAGAATTGTGTGTGTTTGTATGTTTGGGGTACTTTCCAAAAATTGCGGTCCCGCTGAGGTGGGCGATCCGACTGGCCCTCAGTTGGAATATCGGGGAGTTCGGATATGGAGACGCACTTCGCACGCACAAAGGAGGACCGCCTGTCGAAGGCGGGCGATCCGACTGGTGTAAACTTAAAATTATTGGACAGCACCAATTCATGGAGTTCCCCCAGGAAACGTGCTCATAAATGGCAGCTGTCAATTTTATATTCATACATGGACATTTGAAGGCACAGTTCGCGACCGCAAATTTCGGGAAACGGAATTCAGATAGGCACAAAAAGTGCTAAGTATCTGGTAATATTAGGCGAGAAAAAGCAGTCCGAAATGTTATAGAGAAAGATAACATAGTGGCTACTAGCTAGTAGCTAGCAGCCGGTGAGGGTCGGCATGGGCCTATGGGGTGTCCATGGGCTTAATTAGTCAGCTTCTAGCTGAGTTCTTGCGTTTTTCACATTTTGAAAGTGCGCAACATCAAAAATCGCCTTCCGGACCGTCCGACACATTTGAGAGGTCATAGCCTTATTTTTTCGCGGAATGTGCCTTTAAGTGCTGGAGGAAGGCAAAAGCTGAATAATGCAAAACGTTGCGCTCTGCGGGGAATTTAGCCATCAACGCTACCTACCAAGCCATCCGATGCATGCTGGCCACGCTGTTCCAAGCTATGGAGAAACATTCTATGGAATGCCTGAATTCAAGCAGTCTACATCCTATAGAGACTCGAAAAAGGGGCTTACATGGATCTCTTTTTTGGCGTTCCTGGAGCCGCTCCGAAAATGGAGCCCACTCCTGTGGTCTATGTGCAAATCCCTACAAATTGCAAAAAGCAATCTTGAAAAAGCGGAGCACACCCTGTACGATCTTTTTCGTGAGGTTCGGCTCTTCTCTGTGAAGTTCGAACTGGGATTGTCACATCGCTTAATCCTCATAAGCCCCTCCCGGGCTACTGGGTCACCTTTCTCGCGGAGATATATGTCAAATGATAGGGAATTGGTAGATGTCCTGAAAGAAGCGAACGTTGCTCTCGTTGCTTGAAACACTGTGTGCCATTCGGCCGCTGGGAAGGGGAGAGGTCGTATTTGGTAGGGGGCAAATCGTTGTTGGGGAATTCCCAACAGGGGGCGACGTAATTGGCCCAGAAGAGGGGGAAGGTCGTATTTGGGCTGAGGAAATTTGCTTTGATAGATGATTTTTCTCGCTTTACGGACGTTGTAAGGCGGTGGGGTCGTATCCACTTTCTAGTCTCCTTCTAAGAATGATGGGAGTGGTGGTTCACTTTTTGTGAGCTTCCCGTTTCATGTGTATTAAATACCCCCCCCCCTCACGAAAGCAGAGTTTTTGGGAAAAGTAGGGAAGTTTTCGGGAAATTCAGGAGAAAGTGGCAAGAAGTTCGAGAAAATTTGATCTGAGGATTGTTAGAAATGGGGAGGGTATCGGATTGTCTCGCGGCTTTTCCTGTATCACATGTGCTATTCACCTCCGCCCCTCCGCGTCGACGGCTGGAGACGGCTGGATTCGATGTGAGGAGGGTACAAAGGGGGCAAAGGGCGGCTGGGAGAGAGGTCGTACCAACCCCCTTCCCCCCGCCCCCGAAAAACGAGGAGGGTCATACGTACTCGGCCAGAATCTCCAACTAGTGCTTTCGCCTGGTTTGGTATTTGGTCGTTTTTAGGAAAGGGAAGGATGTCGTATGTGACCTTGACAGGGGAGGTTGTTCAAGGCGTGGTGACTTTTTTCAAAAACGGTTCTTTGCATATTGTGGGGGCTCATGAAAGGACCTGAAAAGCGTGCTTCATTTTCGCTGCGCGCTTCCAGGAAAAGTAAAAAACGAATGAAAAGAAATTTCTGGAAACTGCTTCGTTTTGGGCCTCTATGCGGCGTAGGTCACTTGCAATTTTGAGCGATTGCTGAGTGAGGGGGGTCCTTATAAAAGGACTATTTGAATCGAAGCAAAAAATCGTCGCAAATTAGCTTCAAACATGGGTCACGTGCTCAAGAGTGAACCGCTTATTGCGATGGTTTGTTCAGCGATAAGAGCAGTAAGCATCGGCAACGTTCGGATGGCCACGTGTAGGAGTGTAGGATTTGCAGTCGGACAGTGAGGGTGAGTTTTATGGTTCGACTCCCCTTGAGTTGCGGTTTTTTGCATTTATTAGGTTTCACTGTTCTCGATTCCTTTGGTCTGCGCATGAATATAACTAGGATATTTGATTTGTCATGGGTTGGAATTCGTTCCACTGGATTCGTTATGTATACCCACGCAGGGGACTTTCAGCGCCATTCTGGCGGCAGATGCGTGGAGATCAAGAATAGGTGTCATAATCGTGATCAAGACCACTGATTATCCCTACAAACAGATTTTCGGTCGAAACAATTGTTTTGACCTCTCTGGATTTGCTTAATGGGTTGCGGGGATCCGTAGCGTCATCGATACGTCATCGCTCTTACTACAAAGATGCGAGACTCCGCTCACTGTGGACCTAATGGTCGGTCGCCTACAGCCCGAAAAAGTCAAAAAAAATTTTTCGATTAAAACTTGCTTGTAAGGGTAATCGATAGTCCTGATCATGATTCTAGAATTTATTCATGGCTCCAGTGCCATCTGGCACCAGCCTAGCGGAGAAGAACCAAGTCTGTGAATAATAACGAATTTGAAAGAAGAAACAGTTTTGCCCCATACAAATAGGATTGTTCAGTTTATCGTGAATTTTTTCAGTAGGACAAAGTATTGAGACAAACATGGACTCAAAAAATGAAAAATTGTAGGAAAGCAAAATTTTGTCCTCGGTGGGATCCGAATTATCGACTTATTTTTTACGTTTTTTTTATTCCTAGAAGCGCGCGGCAAAAATGAGCCTCAGCTCCCTGGTCCTTGTATGTGCCCCTAGAATATGCACAAAACCATTTTGAATAGCTCACCACGCCCTGAATGATCTCCCTTTTGAGAGAAATTTGCCTCGTTGGGTAAAAACTTAGCGGTTTCTTGATTTGAGTGTTGTAGAAGGGAAGAGCAGGGGGAGTCGTTCGAGGAGGGTTGCACTGACCCCGCCATATTACAAGTCACGTTGGTGTACCCTGTGTGCAAGGCGAATCGCTCGTACCAGTTTCAGGCTCATTACACATTTTAGGCTTCTTCTTCCATGTGAGAGTTCAGATTCATTGCGGAAGGTTGGTTTCAAAAACTCACATTCCAGTCAACCCTCTTCACTCACAGATAAAAGTTCTACGAAAACCAAACAGCACAGAGCACACAGGACACATTTTTCATTTTTCGTGTAAAAAGTTTCGTAAGAAAAATGTTCGCCATTACTCACAGGTCAACCCGATATTTTACATGTACAGGCCCTGACGAGTATATTCAGGAGAGGAGCCTCTGGCCTGCACCATGTTCTAGTGCTGAACAGCATATGCTGCTGTACACGCGTCTTATTCAGACTTCTCATATTCGAATTTTCTTTCCGGGCACTTGTGACGTCTACAAAAACCTTAACCTTCCAGGCGGAGCGGAACACGTTCGGTATAAAAATAGGGTTCACTGAGCATGCCAACTAGAAATGACAACGGGGTGGAAGTCAAGTACCGCCGCACATGAGAAGGGAGATGGGGGAGCGTGGATGTACAGGACTCATACAGAAGTGACGAAAACAGAGAAAGTCAAAAGTCACACAGTGAATGAATGATGACATATTCCTTATGATTGTCACCATGAAGAGCGCCTGAAGATACACCCGAAAGCAGAGGCATGCTGTAAACTCAGAAATGGAGAAGGGTAGGCGACAAGAGTACTGTGGTCGCCTACAGAACCTATGAGTTGATAATCAAACGAAACGGTGCATGAACTGAGCTGTAGAAGTACATCTGGCTCGCAAGGAAAAACCTGTTCAGATGAAGACCCTTTCCAACATCTTCACGGTGGAGTTATATGTATGACGAATATATGTCTAGTGTCACGGAATCTTGAATACTTTGTAAATGCTGTAGTGTTGACGTCGAAATTATCTCTGTGCTTGCGTTGTGGATTTTTGCTCACTAAACTCCCTTACTTTCTTATACCCTGTAGGCGATATTGAAGTCAGATAGTTGCATTATAGATACACTTTAGTTGCTCAAAATGCTACAGCAAACTTACAAATATATTTCGCAGTTTTCTGCCATGGTTCCATCTGTGAAGACCTCCTTGGCCTCGTCCTCGCCATTCTGAAAGCAGCTTGAATCACACGTAAACCAACATTAGACGTTGCTCGGTTCAAAGAAGGCCCTTTCCTTTTTCATTGTGTTATCTCTTTTTCAGGACATATGACGCGTTGGTGATGTCCACTTGAAGGGCAAACGAAGCTATCACACAGCTTTACGGAAGCTAACGGTTCACACGAAGGGCATTAACAGTGATCGAAGGGGTTTCAGTAACATGCTTCTATTATACGAATCACGCCAATTACTGCAAGCTTCAACATATCGGATCTTAAATAAGGGTTCAGCTCAGTATCCGGAGGAGCGAACTTGTTGTGCATTTCCAGGCTGAGCTCAACCCTCCCTCGGAATTTTCTACCTACCCGAGCACTGCCGCGAAATGAATGTGCTCACTGTCAGTGAAATAAATGACTGTGATGACTTCACTTCTCCCCTGTCTTCCCATAAGTATGCAGATGACATGCAGATGAGAGGAAAAAGGTAGTAGGTTGAAAAAAATAGTGTGACACTATCACTAAATTCCTTTGAGGAAAAAAAGAAGTTCAAGAGACTTCAAATGTTTTATACCTGGTTAGCGAAAGTGTTCCCTGAGGTTCTCTAAGGTCTTTGTAGACGGGAACGCTATGACGTTGTGGAAGCTCAAGGACAGCGACCGCGCTCAGGTAATTCATGGTGGTCCTTCCCTGTGCAATTTGTTCAGCCCTAAAGCTAATAGGCTCTACTACTCTCGCGACTCCAGAGGGAGCCGGCGTCCCACAGCAGCTGAAAAGTCTAGTTCTAACGCCCGCACTCCTATTCATTAGGAGCACATGCAATAAAGTACAACTCATTTCGCAAGGTAAAACGTGCAGAATTACGAGTGATGCAATCTTCGTAGATGTCTGCTTCTGTGAGATGTCAAAAACGATTCGTGAGTTCGGGGTCGCACAGAGACCGCAGGACCCACAGAGCAGACTGCAAGAGAGCGATTTTGCTTATGGCATTCTCAGCAGCAGCTTCCTGTGACCTTTTACCGGAACTGTTTTTGAAGCATACTAGTCCACAAGAGGTCAAGGTACTTTTTGAACTACGATTCCTGTCGGGACACTTTGACGTAGTAGCACCTGCTTTTTCAGGAAGGATGTTGCCCACTGTCACATTGTCCCATTGGTACCCGCGCTTCCAAGCTGGATTTGTTTTGACGGAAGGCAACGTATGGATGGGTTACCAGCACGGGACAGCTCAGTCAACTCACTGGAGGCGCAGACGAAGGTGACGAGCAGTAAAGAGTGTCATGTTCCCCTGTGATCTCGGTTATAGGGAAATTGCACAGATTTCTGTTGAGGATGCCACATGAATTGCATCAATGTGACAACGTCCAAAGAGTGGTCGCGGCTGCATTATCTCTTCTTTTCACACACTGGGAGGAGCTTTGTGTGCTAAGGTGTTCGGCAAGGAGAGTTGGGATCCTTGCGCAAACCATGCAAATATTTTCCTCAGGATTTCTTGAGGAGAAAAGAGGCCTGTTCGAAGTGTCGCTCTTGGTCTCAAATGGTAGCATGGTGCTATGTTGTGGAGAAAAGGGTCAAACAGCAAAGAGAAATTGTGAAAAATATGCAGAAAAGGCTCTGTTCTACACGACTCAGGAGGCAGTTTTGAATTAGTTTGTTGTTAGCACCGTGAGCGCGGTCAATCCCTTTTCAGCACTCAATAGCATTATCGAGAACCGTGCGAAATGTGGGCATCTGCCCTTATCATTAATGATGGACCAAACCAAACTCAACCAAACTAAACCTCCAATCTGTAATGCTATCTTATAGATTGGAGGTCTGGCCGAATGAAGGCAAAGATCCGAAATTGTTGTCAGAGATTTGCGGGATTCTTTCCCGACCTTTTAGCATCGACGTGGGCAACAAAACGTTCATACCCTGATATGTGGTTGATTAGATGGAATCACACAGTTGTCCAGTACACATCGAAAGCAACCAGGGTATTACCTTATCTCGATAGTACAGACAGGATCTGTTCAGCCAATGATTTGTTGCAATGCCACAGCTGGCACCTTGCTGCCATTTAAGAAAAAGATCGAAACTGTGAATGTTGTAGCCTTGTTTTATCATAAAAAACAATGCTACAACATTCATCGTTCTATCAAGACTCATTTAACAACAAAAACACTCCCAGGATGACCGAGATAGGAGCCGCGAAAGCAAAGAACGGAGTCGTTGGGATCTCTGGTTTCGTAATCGCGACGAGCTCGGCTTCAGCCGGACGACTATAAGGCTGCGTTCATACTTTGCGCTAGCATTTTAGCGTTCGGCAGCGGCAGTGACATAGATGTCGCTGGCGTATCGGCGGTAACAGCTTGCGCTAGCATCCCACTGCAGGGCACAGCATTGGCACAAATAGCACACGTGAAACAATAGAACACGTAAAACAGGGAAAGCTGCGAGAAAATAGACCCCTCCCTATCAGACCAGGTTTTCCCTAATTCTTGCCCTTTTTTCCTGAACTCCCCAAAAAGTTTCCTACGTTTTGCCCAAGAATTTTGCTCGAGCGGGAGGGGCGGGGGGAGGGGGTATAGTACGCGTGAAACAAGACAGTTCCCCCGCCTCTCCTCCCAAATGGGCAACTAGGACCCCCCCCCATTCACAATGTCCGTGAAGCTAGAAAAATCAACTATCAAAGCAAACTGTGCTCAGCCCGAATGCGACCCCCCCCCTCTTGGCGGCCAATTGCGACCCCCTGTTGGGAATTCTTCTGCAACGGTATGCCCTGTTTCACTGACGTAGGTTAGCGTCGCGAGGGCAAGGGAAGTATGGGCATCGATTTAGCGTTTGCTAGCGTTTCACTAGCGTTTGCAGCGTTTCATTGGCGTTCGCAGCGGGGAGGAATAAAGACTACGGAAGAGTAGGAGCGCCGCACTTTTAGACAATACCGTGCACTAAAT
>MU950176.1:0-11721 GCA_036418165.1 Cooperia oncophora
ACCGAGAGACCAAATGTTACACACGTTCCCATCGCGCAGTCGTGAACGCGATGAATAGTCTACACAGGAATGGAAAAAATGACGAACGTTCCGAAACGAGTAGGATTAGCAGATGCAGTTAACTAATGGGTATGACCTTCAGATGACGTACCGTCGTTTCTTGGCTCCGTCGTCATTCCTGTGGTATTTAGAGCCGCTTAATTGGATTTTCACTAATTTGAGTTACACAGCAGGTCCACGAGCGTTTCGAATAAACATTCCTGCGAAGTATTGCACATCAGCAGCGAGACAGTTGGTATGGAAGGTCTGGTTGCCTGGACTTAAGCCGATCAGGGATGTTATCTTTCTATCGCACACATAGGAAATGACACTACTTGCCACTACCCTGCTTCTCCCACTAACATTCACTGATAGAACTTATATGTTAACTTGTGTTGAGAGAAAGACTCGGAAGGGGCTCAGGTGCGCATAGAACATTGCAGACCTCAACGGGAATCGTATTCTGCCGCTGGAGGGAGGTGAGGGGGTATCTTCTGGTTGTTGATGATAAAATTGATAAACTTGTGTCTCATTTCTATATCCCGAGCGTACAAATAACTCGGAAAGGGGAGCGGTAACGGTACTTGGGGACATTGTGCACTTTCTCTCACAATTCTCAATTACAATTATAGGCCGATTATAGAGTTTTCGAGAAATGAGCTCGTATGAACCCTGGGGCTTAATTATATTTCTGTATTGCAGAGCATCCATTTCCGTTTTCCCACACCTGGAAGGCAGAATATCGAAAGCTAAAAGTGGCAACTCACCTCACAAGGCGCGCCCATGTCTAAGTGAGGCCTACTGCCGCAACTCACAAAAGCAACAAATGCAGCACATCATCGCTGGGGGAGTCCCAATGGGGGTAATATTTGATCGCTGAGAGGGAGGGGGTCGAATTCTATCTCGGGAGCGTTTTTCGATTGCTAATTTCTCCAATTTCAAGGGCGCTAGGGTAAGGGCGGTCCCGTTGGCGTAATGGTAGCGCACTCGGTCGGACACGGAGGCGCGGGTTTGAGTCCTGCCTGGGGTGATTTTGCCCACAGAATTCTTGCGATAACTCAGAGCGCGAACTGCAACTTTGAACACAGTTATCATATTGAACAACCATATACCCTCGTAGTCGTCAATGGGTGAATTTTACTATTTCCAGTATCCGATGCAAGCCTCTGCAGAATGCGTTGGTTGGGGGGGCGGGGTGTGTGAAAATGTCGATCCAAGGAGAAAATTGGGGGTCGTATTACTTGGTTTTCTTTCATTTCTCGTAGTCTTTTTAGTTATTCACCCTGACTAATCAATTTAATCATAACTTGTTTAATGTTTGTGCAATCGAGTGATGTGGTGGTGACAATGTTGTCAAAGGCAGAACCGGAACGCTTACGGACTGGGAGGAATGTAGTGAGTCGTACTTTTAGTGTTTTCTTTTGTCAATTAGGTGAAGAAAAAAAGTTCCGCCAAAGAGACGGGAGACATGAAGATTACAATGTTGAGAAAACGCTGGGATACGTCATTTGTGATTCCCTTCAGGCTTCGAATAAATTTAAATTCAACTCTACTAAGGAGATAACGTTAATAAATAATAGTGAGCAACTTCTTTATTCGCTTGATCTTTCTGTAATTTCTCTCTCATCGGCACCTGGGACACCTGAACACATCTGAGGAGCTATTCTTCTTAACACTTATTTATCACTTACAGGGAACTACAAAAGATCACGAGCTATACACGCAATGTTATAAGAACTATTCAACCAGCTCCGCTTGTGACCCCTAACCTGGTGATAACCGGCGTTTTGTATCTCAGGTTGAGCCTCACAGATCCATGATCAGCTAAACGATAAGCGCCTGCTGACGAGGCGTTGGATTGGAGCACAGGCAGCGCCGTCTTTTTTACCACATGCAGCTGGCTCAGGATGGCATCAGTAGAGAAAACGCCGCTCTGGCTGCGCTCCAATCCACAGATCGTCACACGTCCTGTCGTTTGCAGGGATTACGACTGTAACATATAAGAGCCTTCCGTTGTACGGACTAGTGATCTAACCTCCCGGGCGGTGGTCCGAAAAAAAAATCCTCTAACCAGTCCAGGCATGTCTGAAGCAAGGGCAGAACACCTAATTCACGGGCCCCGATGACCATGAAAATGCAAGACGGTTATGCGGGAGCGTAGTGCGTCCGGAGTAGGAAATCTGTGCACTTTCGCGGCGCGAAAGTTTACGGTAAAGGATTAAGTGCAAGTCGGCTTCAGCTGTACAATCCCTTTTTCCAGGGACTCCGCTCCAGACTCCGCCTCCCAGACTCCGCTGCGAAGTCGACCTTCTAGCAAACGGTAACGGCTTAGGGCAAGTGGTCACGAGTTGATGCATCTCAATGTCTCTTGTAGAGTCATAGGGCTCATTATTGGGAATCAGCCGACAGGAATCGTCCCAGCGCGCGGTCTTTTCGGTCTTTTACCTCTACAGTTGTTTGAGGCTAGAGGAGGCCTGACGAATGCGTTTCCAACGTTCCCTTTGGCATTTTCTCTTCATAGATGGTTCATTTGGCGAAATTTCTTCCACATTTCTGCAAAATCACCTAGGCTTTTTATCGCGGGCCGTGCCTTTGACAGAATTCCATCAGAGATTCCCAATAAAGTGAAAGGAACGTTCAGCGATTACTCACAGGAATCAAAGCCCGTCTTGGGTAGAGGTTAGGTGACCAATTGACAACCTTCGTGACGTATTTCACACCAGAAAGGTGTGCGGGCTCATGAGGAGAAACGACGTTCCATGTAGCTCTTGGTTCGCATGTGATTGCACTCCGGAAGTTTACACATACGAACGTGATTAGAATTGGATGACACTTAGAGACATTAGTTTCTGACACTGACACAGACACGGAGCCATCTACAGCCGCGTCTTGGCACCAGGGCTCAAAAAGGTCTTGTCTTCTAGAGTCCGTAGGACCCGATCCTCTGACCCCTAGCATGCTTACTCTTCTGAGTCAACAGAGCCCTTTATCCTTCCGGGTTCCCGTCATTCCAAAGATGTCACGTGTAGCGAAGGAAATGATGGATGACATCATTACAATGATTCCGACAAGAAAGAAATCTAAAAATGCCTGATAATTGATGAATTGCTTGCACTTCTCCGATTTTTACTCCTACAAGACATAGCAAAACAAAATCACAGTCACATTCGAGAACCGGTTCGCCTTCCTTCAGTGGCAGGCAATTTTTACCCTTTTACCCCTTCAAAAAAATATTCCACGGTAGTAAGGCAGGGGTAGTAGGGCCATGGTACAGTATCGGAATAGGTGACATGGTGGTGTAATTCCGATCCCTCTCACAAGTTCCTCCTTTGATATGATCCCTCTTCGTATATAACTTATCCTACCTACCTCCTATCTACCACTCATCTGTCCAAATATCCCCCAACTTCCACCTGCCATCCATCTGCCCAATTCTCAAATCCATACTTACTTCCAGGAAACTTCCGCTAGCTTCTTCCGAAAAAAAAAACGAAAAAACTGGCGTCGAGCGGAGAGGAACAGGGTGGTTGGGAGAGATATGCACGCGTGGCAAAGGGGAAATTGGAAAAATCAAACACTGGAAAAGCGGATAGCGAAGGAATTCGCTCGAATTCGCATTACCCCCCCCCTCTTCCAGCCCTTCCCCAGCAGCGGACACAAATATGATCCCCTGATGGGATTCTCCCTAGGATGATGTACTTTTAGGCTCAAATCCGCTAAGGCGAAGGGCATTTTGTAAAGTACTGTCAACATACCGGACATTTTTGTGGAGTTCTGTAAACTCTTGTGAAACTTACAAAATAGTCCAGTCACATTTTGATGGCATTTCTTGCTTTTTTCTTCATGTTGAACGGTATTTATTATTGAATGAGACGAAGAATCGATTGCCAGGCAAGAGCTGGGCGGTCAATCAGTTCAGTACGGTCTGTTGGTTAAGATGCTGAGGTAGGGAGTAGTTTAAGCGCGGCGCCAGCCCGCTCTCGGCAAAATTGTGGAGCTGCCGGGCGGTCACTATTCGTGGAAAACAGGCTGGCGGTGCGCCGAAGCCAACCCAACCTCATAGGCTTCAGCGTCCGCAGCGAACAAGACTATACCAAGAAAGGATGGACGAGAAGCAGTGGGTTGAAAAACGAGATTCTCCTATTACGGCACGTAATCACGAAACGATGTCCTATCGGAAAATAGGTGGCTATTAATTATCTTGTGAGCTGGTATCAGTTCTATCCGAAACCTTCGGGGTTCGCAGTACATTAATTGCGCAGTGTGCTGACAAGAGTTTACAAAGTGCCCCTCTCCCATAAGGGACGTGCCTGACTTTGCTGACGCTAAGATTACGGAAAACTGCTACTTCACACTTATCGTGTGCACCTTCTGTCAAGTTGACTACGTGACACGCGCTGTCCCTCGATAGCATCAACAAGTCGGATCATTCGACTCGCGCTCTCCTATTCTTTTAGGGGGGGGGCCCCCCGGGCATCCGCCGAGTTAAGCCTGGCCAGGCGACTTCATTAGTGAAACGGATTTTCATTCACTGAGCTGCTCTATAGCGCTGTTTTGATCGTAATAGATAGAGTAACCCAGCGGATCTGCACTTTTCTATCCAGGCTTGTATATGCAGGGAGGTTGGTGGTCTCACCGTACTATACATAGATCTGTAAATATAAATACGCCCAGTAGATGAACAATTTCCGTTTCCATTACCTGCGTCGAAACGACAGCGCTTACTTTTCGATTACCATGCTATCCACTCGCTGAAGTACATCCTCATCAATTACGTACTTATCGGGGGGGGCGGGGGGGCACAGCCGCGCTGCACTGTAACGCGGACAGCACTGCGGCTCGTGACGGTGAATCAGCATGATTCGAGAAAATTCCGGCTGCACATTCCTTTTTCAGCTCTTCAAGTTCTACAGTGAGCTGAGTTATTCTGAGCCAATTTTAAATTGTACTGACTCTGAATGAATCTGAAAGAATGTAAGCCATTTGAATAAATGCCTGAAATAAGGCAAAATACAAGGAAAAGAGCATAATAATCGACATAAAAATAAAGGAAATCAGAGCCAGTACAATTCAGAATTGTTCAGAATAACCCATCTTCTACTCTTAGAAGCTTGCGAAGAGCTGAAAAAGTGGGAATTCGCAGCCGAATCCCATCGAAATCAGCTGATTCACCGTCACCAAGCCGCAGCCGCTGTCGCGTCACAATGCAGCGCGGCTGTGCCACCCCGACAGTACGTAATGATGAGGACGTGTATTGTGTGAATGATTGCACCACTAATATTAATGCTACGCTTAGTTGAACATTTTCTATACTCTCTTATTATTCTTTCTCATCAGGCAAAAGTTTAAAAGTAGAAAAATGTTACTGGTGTGTGTTACATTTTTCAGACTATACCTGATTTTTCCTGAGTTCCCTGTTTCAGGTAGCATGACATCATTACATGTGTGAGATGCATGTCGAGGCTCCACCACTTTGATAGAACAACAGCGGCGACGTTCCTTATTAGCCCCTATCAGTTGTTATCACTTTCTTTCACCCACCGTCCACGTCCCCACCTTTTTCTCCATATCACTTGCTGGAATCATCATCTATCTGAAAGCTGTGTCCCCGTCTATGATTATCTGCCCTGCCACATTATAATTCCCTTCCTCCCCTTATCAGCTCGCATCACGTGCTTCATCAACCAATAATGTTCCTGTTCCGATACCCGATATAATGCCTTGGAAACTAATGCCTTTAGTGCCTGCTGTGTCCAGCGTTATGATTATGGTGATATTCCTTCTAACTCCCCCTATCAAATCTTATCAGCTGCCAGCATTGTCCGTCCACGTCAATAATGTTTCAGTCCCATACCCTATATCACCATGGAACTGATGTCCCACTGTTGCTGTGTCCCGCGTTATGGACTCGGTCACCCTCCCCTTCTGACGCCTCTTGACGGATCTTATCAGCTGCTATCATTCCCTGTCACCCATCAATAATGTTCCTGTCCCACGTCCTATATCATACCTTGGAACCAATGTCCCACAGTTACTGGGGCGCTATGCATTTCGTGACAGACAGACACACACATACAGACAGGCAAACATACTCAGCAGGTTATATTTAGTAGCATGGCGGGCGCAAGGCGTCGTAGGTACGTCATCCAGGAAGGAGGGGATGTAAAATGGTGGTATCAGTGAGCCCCCCCCCCCTCCAAGAGGGTCTCGGCAAAGCATTCGCTGACATTCACATTAAAATGTCCCAAACAGCGTTCACAGTTTGCATGACGCGCGTCGACGCGCTACAATTGCAGCAGTGCTCCAAAGGTATAAAAGCAAACGCAGCCGCTGGAGAGCAGGATTCTACGGACTGCCTAGTCACACAGACTGGTATCGATTGGTGCTGGCTGTCCACGGACGCGTTCGCCTTTGAAGCTTTGGAGCGTTATTGCAATTATAGCGCGTCTCGAAGTCTGAGCGATGCTTCAGCTAGTGAAAAGACAATCACGAATTCAGGTCTATACGATTGACCCGGTATAATTCCAAACTAAGCTTGGAGATCTATAGCAGAGTCCCTTTTGAAGCGTGTGGCCTTGAGCTATCGTGAAGTAGGAGAACACTGTTGAGTTGTGAGCAGGGCACGCGTTGTGTGAAACTCCCGCTCTTCGAAAGCGGGTTCCGTACGACCCGTTACCTCAAAAATCAGGCAAAGAGAGACGAAAAATGATGGATACTTGAAATCTGCTTGAGCGAGTTCACTCACAGAATCTACGTACGCGTACTCTTATTGGCGTGTTGAACCATACAGAATACCCAAACGGTTCCGGAACCCGGGGGATCCCAGCAATCGAGTCCCCCGCTTCAACGCAGGGCAACTCGTCCAGTCATGAAACTTAATTGACACTGCTGATCGGTCCACAGGACTCCGTGCAAAGGGTCCATCTTTACACATTTTTTTAATGCTTTCCGAGTAGATTCTCGTCTCTATTTCCCTCACAAACGGATTCTTAGACACTTGGAAAATGTTCTATCATAAACTCTTTTGTTTCTGATATGCCCAATTTTGAAAATTCGCAGTGCAAGATGAGTTACCCTATGTACGGTATGCATAACTATCCAACTACAACCCTCACAGGTGAAATGACTTTTTGAGCCCCACTTCGCGGCACGTTCCGAAGGCTTGAGATATTTTGCCGTTCATCACAATTATTCACTTTCATTACTCTCTTTTGCTGTGTTCCTTTCACGCGTCATTGTTTCATGCTTGTTTCTTCAGCCAGATTGCTGTACTTTGTCCTGCAGTATATCGTGGGACCTGCTGAGGCGGAGTTCATACATTGTGGCAAAGACTCGACGGAACTGTGTTTTGGAACGATGCGTGCCAAAGGATCGATGTAGATCGATCGATGCCGATTGCTGGTGTTTCGAGGTAGAAGAAGGCATTAGGAGGATGCCAGACGGTGTGACTAGACATCGTAAAATAGCACACTCCGCAGTGTGCTGTTAAGAAGTAGCTACCATTGTAAACCTGAGACCATAATATTTCACGGCGCTTAACTACACACTGGGACCCTCCTATTCTTTTGTTATCTATCAGAACACTAGCTAGTGGTTATCGATCAACACTGGTTGCCCTTTGGTTGCGTTCATACTTTGCGTCAGCATCCACTAGCGTTTTGAGCGTACGCCGGCGACTAGCAAAGTATGGATGTGGATCTAGGGAACGCCAGCGTCTACCAGCATACAGCAGCTTTTTCGCGGGCAGTTTTGCTGAGGTTCAAAAAAGCCCGCGAAAGCGCTGGTGGATAGTGGATGATGGCATTCGCAGATCGACCTGTACTTCCCTAGTCCCTCGAGACGCTGGTGGACGCTGACGCAGGCTATGAAAGCAGCCTTTGACATCGCGCATTTTTCGAAAAAAAAACGATGCAGATCGGTCCTTTGGCGTGCATCCACCTGAAACGCCGATTCCGTCGAAACTCCGCGCGAATATGAAAGTAGCTTATGAGTGTGTTTATATTTTGTGTCAGTCTTTTGCCCATACGCTGTCGTACGCTCAAAACACTGACTCGAAGTATGAACGCACTCTGCGGGTAGACGTTATAGTAGGATTTCTTTACATTTCTGTCACTTCTCGTCGGTTTCAGCGATGTTGATCTCTGACTTACGTATTTGAACGGGCGCACGTCATGTTTAACTTGTCCAGTGGAACACTCGTTGTATGTATTATGATTAAAGGTACGAGTCGTGTAGGCATTGTTCTCCAACATTCCTGTAATTTTGGCTACCCAACGTCGAATCGCAAAAATGTGTTAATACAGGAAGGCAGTAAATTAAAGTAAAGAAAGTGAATTGAATGAAAGTAATGTCTGTCGTTGACTTTCATACAGTGTGCTGAGTATGCACTAAAATTACGCAGCGCTCGGATCGCACTGACATCCTGTAATACGCGACGATGCGCCGTTAATCGCGTGTGTAACGCGCGTCGACGCGTACACATTACCTCTGCGCTCCAAAAGCTGTAGACGTGAACGGCACCGCAACTGGCAGTTGGCAATCGATAAGTTGCGCGCTAGCCACCTACCACTCTGTTCCCCATACTCTCTCAAAACCAGGCGAACGGTGTCTATCGGTCGAGTGTCCGCAGACGGGAATCGATCAGCGTCGACCGTCTCCGGCTGCGTTCGCGTCTATAGCTGGGACTGGGAGCGGTGCTGTCATTGCAGCGCGTCGTTGCGCGTTATAGCGCATTACAGCGCGTCATCACGCGTTGCAGCGCGTCGACGCGAAGGTTTGAACGCTGCCTCACCGCAGAGAGGATGAGGAGCTCCGCCTAAGCCTAAAGGAACTAGGAGCTACGCGGAGGGATAGTGAACCAGTTTAAAGTTCAGTACTTCTGTATGGATGACGCTGTTCTCTTTTTTGTACTAGCAGTCCTCTTTAAGACTGCCCAAGGTCCCATTTAGAGAAACGTGTTTGCAGATCGTGTGTGTTCTGTTTTGGACTTTCCGATGTCTTCATGGAGTTCCCTTCGAAAATTCTCCAGGATTTTGGAATCATTCCAAGGATGATTTCCAACTACAGTCCCGCAACGTCAAGCTAATGATCGTTTTATCCGGTGCCATTCTCAATAGTGAATTTTGGCCCTCTCACTACAAGCTGGATATGCTGGGTGTGGCCCATCTTAAAAATCGTTGTCATGCTCATTGAAACGTTTGGAGCACCTTCTACAGTGCACACGCAGCGCTGCAACAACCTACCCGTCCTCAACGCAAAGTTCACGCCCCATTTCAGTTGTTTCCGAGCCGTTTTTCATCAATAGTCCACAAGTATTCGAATTTCGTTGGGTTCTGATATCAATAGAGCCTTTCAATAGAATAAGCGAACATACGCTATATTCGTAAGTTCACATGGGTGAAGGGGGTTCAGCTACCGATAAGGGCGGTATCTCCTAGGAGGAAATGTATGTGTGCCAATTTTGCCATGAAGAGCACTACCGGAATTCTGCGCTGGAAGGGAATCTAGAGAGCTCGCGAAGCTTGAAACCGTGCTTGTAGCGTAAGCACCAATGGTGTAGCGGTATCATTGTACCCTCCCACGGTACAGACCCGGGTTCAACTCCCGGTTGGTGCAAATCTTTTGCCTTCATGGGGCTGGGCTAGCTCGTCAGGGACAAACACAATGTGGCCATCTCTAGTCCTTAGCTCTGTCGAGAAGAGCACTGGAAGGCAGATGGAAGCACTGCAAAGGTATCGAAAACTCCACGACGCTTGCATGCCATGTTTCTAACGCGGGGGTACAGCCTTTTTGCTTTTGCTGAGCAGGGCTACTTCCTTGGAGAGTCAACATGTTCATCACTAGTTGGCAACTTTGTCGAGAAAACTGCTGCGAGGGTGTCCAACCTACTCATCAGAAAGCGTCCCTCCTCCTCCCCCCCCTCCTTCCAACGGGAGGAGGGAAAAACTCACCCATGCGCGTATGCGGCGCGGTTTCTTCACGGCGCCGCGGCGGCAGGGCGGAGCGAAAGGCGATGGCCCGCGTCTCCGGCGCTGTGCTCCAATCCAGCAGCCTCTTTTATGTAGAAGGAAGAGGAGCGAAAAGTAGAGTGAGG
Organism: Cooperia oncophora; assembly: GCA_036418165.1. Taxonomy (NCBI): domain Eukaryota; kingdom Metazoa; phylum Nematoda; class Chromadorea; order Rhabditida; family Trichostrongylidae; genus Cooperia; species Cooperia oncophora. The sequence continues at coordinate 10,133 of MU950176.1, forward strand.
AAGGGAATTGAGCAGATAGCGGATGCATATGTGAGTTAGTGGTAGGAGATCACAGAAAAGTCGGCTATCACGAATTACTTCAGTGAATGGCAGAACTGGCGGCATAGTTCCCTTCGATTGTGAAAACGACGCAAGCAGCTTTTACATGAAAGTTTAAGCTGAGGTTTGGCAAATTGCCAACAGTTGGTTGTGACCTTATAACGCTATAACGTCACGTCCCATTCGAAGGGAATCATTCTGCCAGTTCCGCTGTTGACTGAAATAATACGCTCTGATTCTCGACTTTTCTGTATTCTCTGCTCACCATTACCACTAACTCACCTATGAGCGTTCACTATTTGTTCAATCCTACATAATGGGGCTTAAAGGGACTCTGATTGAAGCAAAGTGGCGGAGGCGCAAGCGATCACCCTTCGCCCGCCCGTCGCCGGTGCCGTGAAGAAACCGCGCCGCATACGCGCACGGGTGAGTTTGTACACGGAGCCCTTCCAGTGTAGGACTGCACGAAGCGAGGGATAAAATGCCTTCTGGTCTGGCAAAGTTCCAGGCACGACGGTAGCGCAGCGAGCTCATGTGTGCGCTAGCGTGAGATCCGATTGCGCTGCCGTGCCCAGCCACATATGCCCGCTAATCTGGTCGTCGCAGCATATCGACCACAATTTTTCTCCAGCGTGGTTGGTCCACCGAGTTTGATGCCACCTCGTCTATCCATCACCGAAGTGATATCGATTCTGATAGCCATTTACCACTCTATACCTTCGGAGGGAGCGTTTTAAAGCCCATTTGGGTGCGACACCCTGGACCGTAAGTGTCACTTCTAATGGGGAACCAAAATAGGTTCCTCATTAGGACCGACTTAACTCGCGGCCCAGAGTTTCGCACCGAAGTACTGCACAGGTGTTATGCCTGCTGAGTGTTATGGGTCGTGCTCCGTGGGCGTAATACCGAAGCAGCGTGGCGCAGTGGAAGCGTGCTGGGCCCATAACCCAGAGGTCGGTGGATCGAAACCACTCGCTGCTAACCATTTTGCGAAGGAATATTCATTCGCCAGCAATAGACACTGCCACCATGGTGCAATGGTGTAGGAGTGAGTCTACATAAGATGAAGAACAATTGGTGCGAGTTCTACACGTGCAGCGATGTCCGAGTGGTTAAGGAGTTGGACTTGAAATCCAATGGGCATTGCCCGCGTAGGTTCGAACCCTGCTCGCTGCGGTAGTTTTGCAAATACCTCGCTGCACGTCCAAGGTACTGCATAGGTGTTATGCCTGCTGAGTGTTATGGGCCTTTTTCTGGATCAGATTAGATGCATTGGATCTGCTTTTTTCGATCCCAATTAATCATAAGCTCTTCGCTGATTTGTCAGAACTGTGCAGCCCCAGAGAAGCAGGCAGTATCAGTGCCCACACTTGGTCATTCTTATATCGGCGGGTTTCAAACCCTGTAACTGTGTGGCAGCCGTTTTCATATATTTCATCCGAAAAGTGTTCACACTAAGAAGTCCCACGGAGCAACTCCATCAAACGCCTGTCTCTGCTGTTCGTTATATTCTTGAGTGACTACATGGGCAATAGCTCACTTGAGCTCCT